>JABFPN010006152.1:0-11984 GCA_022817305.1 Leptoteleia sp. ZL-2020
ATCTCCTTATACATGATTCCAGTACTGTGCCAACGGTCGTCGGTCTAATTATAACCAGCGGTCATATGTAATAATGGCCAAGTACAGTTTTGTTCGCTAATATGTACTGTCACAGTACATTATACCAACGGTTATTCGCCAGTACAGTGCCAGATCTTAGCCGATTGTCACCACTGGGATATTACTGACTTTTCTACATGGGTATTTGCCGAATTAATAAGCCCGGAGTGGCGGCGCGAGGTCGAGCAATTGATATGAAATTTGGTAAAACTGGAAAAGCGGGGGCTTTCCGAGCCAGCTCATCGGGCATGTACCAAAATAAAGCCGGTTGTCGAACCCTGATAAATAATTCATCGGACATAATGCGCGCTTAATCATCGGCTGTTACATAAAATTGCGCGTATATTAATTTAAATATAATTGATTTATAATCCCGTGATCGATGTGGATGCGCGGGTGCATGAATTATTCATCGGGGAGGGAAAAAGAAAAATAAATAAACGAAGATAAAAAAAAAATGAAAAAAGATAAGCCGGCGCTGATTGATGAACGGGTTCCGCGAATAGAAGAAGTGCCGGGTTTACGGCGCTTCGCGGAAAATACGCCGCTTGCGAGAGCGGAATTTCGTATTTCCATTTTTTTTTTTTTTTTTTCATGCAAATCTCTGTTTTGACGACCAATAATTTAGCAGGCCGCGAATTTGAGTTTACTGCTTTTTTTCGTTTGTTATACTGTATATCTTGGGTTTGAATTTGATGAAATTCAATGTAATTAAGTAAATGTTGTTGGTTTGTGAATTTTATTGAATAATGAGATTGGTTTTTTTTTTTTTTTTTTTTCAATATCAGTTTATGATGCCGGAGTACAATTTAATTTGTTGAATCGTATAGATAGATGGATTCATTATTGTTATCAGGAATAAATACATTTCTGAAATAAGAGAATTACTGTTATTTAGGTAGTACTCATTACAATAAATAATTGGTGGACGTAGGTGTGTAATGAGGAAGATAAATGTTTGAATTCGTTAGGTAATATATTAAAGTAATTTAAAGGATTTTGTTTGATTTGCAAAATGAACTATTTATAAAGGTGTAAATTTTAATTACTATGAAATGATGTAAAATTTATAAAATTAATTCAACAAAAAAGTGTTACTGTGTGCTGGAAAGCGTTCAAAATTTACTATTTATATCGTAAAAAGGAATATATGTGAAAAAAAAACAATGAAAAGTCCTTATATATAATTAATTTTTTTTGTTTTAAATTATACAAATAATTGTTTCTTATTAAACCACTTAAAAATTGTAATGTACACTGTGAAAAATGTCGACTTATTTTAACCGGATTATTTTAATAATAAGTAGATTTTCCATTTGATATTTTAATAAAAATAATTCTGGTTACTTTAAGAATAATATTCTTATCATAAGAATAATATTATTATGCTTAAAGGAAATCGTGTTAAAGATATGATAAATAGTTTTAAATTAAGCATAATTACATAAGAAGACTGTCCTCTTATAATAAGCGTATTATTTTTGTCAGTGTAGTATTAAGTTATTTTTATGATTTTTTAGCACTTTAGTGTAAAGACTTGTTAAAAATATAAGAAATATTAAATGCCAGCACAGTGCACTTGCAATATTTTTAACTTTTTGATGCTTTTCACTACAATATTTGCTGTACTGACAATTTTTCCTACATTATAAACATGGATTTACACCAAGGTTCCAGCACAATTATTTATGTCATCTTTTTTTACGTAAAGAAATTAACACTAAATATAATTAGACAAGTCTTTTATAAAAAAATATTCGCGACGAAAAGTTCTTACTTTTATCGATATAAAACTACAATTTACTTTTATTTTAACATTAACATTAAATACCAGAAATGATTAAAATATAACATATACGAACACGCGAAAAAAAAAAAGTTAAAAGTCATACTTGAAAAGTGCAGTTTGAAGTAAGTCGAAGCCACCCCTGCACTTTTTATAAACTCGAATTCACCGGCAGTAAATTGAAAGTCCATTGGAAAATGACGTAAACGCCACGTTCCGCTTCTTCGCTCGCCCTCCTAGTAACCTAGTAACGAGGGAAATTCAGCCTCCCGGCATCGAGATTTTCTCACACGAGTTGGAACGTTACGGTCCTCAAGTAATACTTCCGGACTGGAGAAGACCCAGGAAACGGGGGACGCGCCATTCTGACCGCCTGCTCGCTAGCAACTCGTCGCACTTTGCCTGCAATTTCTCGCTTTTCCGGAAAGAGTCTCTCGGGAATAGGGCGTTGCTTCTCAGGCTTTTTGTTCGCCTGTTCGACGAGTGCTTGAATTTTTCGACAAAATGTTACTTTCAGGTAAACCTTCCCGCGGATATCAATCATCGGGCCACTTCTTACTTCCTTTCAATGCCGTCCGAGAATTGGCGTGTCGCGCGGTATCGAGTTCGCTCTTGCGTTCAGTGTATCGCAGCTTTTTTTTCCTCGAGCCTGGTACGCTGCTTGCCGGCTGGCCAGTACCTCTCGCGCATTTCCCTCCTGTAATTAGCAAACGACCGCTTCAAAATACGTCTCGTTTGTTTCACTTTGTATAATTATTTATTTCTTATTTCGTTTCATTGGTTCCTTAAATTTGTTTTGATTTAGGAATATTCTTTGTACCAATGTATCATTGTTTACTTTGGTTCATTTCGTTGTTCCCCCACCCCCCAAACTGTTTCTTATATTCCGAGCTGGTGGTTGGTTAATTATTGTAAAACGTAATAAAATTATTTATGTAAAAATAAAAGGTGGGAAAAATATACGCACATCGAAACAACGGCTTCTTAATTGCTTTTAAATATTTTAAATGAATTTAAATCGCGTATATATTTGTTTGCTTTTTATTAAATATCGTAACAAGGTAGCATGAGCGTGTAAGAGTATTTATATAAAATTGTTTAAAAAGGCATCGTGCGTGCTGAAGTATTTTATAATAAAAATAACCATTTAATATAACGAACGGAGATAAAAAAAAAAGCGTATTGAAATAATGAACGCGCGTGTTGTTAAAATGCAATATTGTTTTGAAGTATCGTTGTTAACTCTTAATGAACTTTAATATTGGCAAAGAATTTCCGGATAGTGTTTTATATTTAGAAAAAAAAATGTTTTTAAACGGTTTTTGGTGTTTTTAACGTTAAATTGTAAATTAAAATTGAAGCTTGGAATTTAGTTAATGAAGTTTTAACGAAGTTGCGATGCATATTAAATAAAAGTGGCGATTAAATAAAGTCATTTGTCTTAAAAGTGGAACAATTTCATTTTTGACTTTAAAATTATACAAAAAAAAGTGTTAAAAAAATATACATCAAAAGAACACCATAATTATTCATTAAACTTGAATTATTTTATTCCTCGCAACATAATCAATTCGTTTCATTATCATTTTGTTCTTATTGAAAAAGAAAAATAACAGGAAAATAACTTTTAATTGAAATAGCCTAATCTTATTACAGTTACCAATATTTGTACCAAAAGATTTTAAATATCTGCAATGAAAAATCATTATCTAATTTATAACAACAATTGCAAACAATTGTATTGAATATTTAAATGTTATCTTAAAAGTTGGAGCGTATGAAAAAAAAAATGATATTCATCGTCGTTGGCATTGTCGAGTGGAGATGACTTTTCTAAAATAGCGTTACATCACGCCGCATAAAATTTGAATGCAATGATTCGAAAGATTCGCCACGTTAGCGTTTAAAAATCACACGATTGCCTGGCTTGAATGGCTCGGTTTTATAATGAACGGCGTTGGTTGGCGCGCGCGCGCGCGAGCGAGCGAGAGCTCGACAGAGTGGTAACAGTAGTAGACGCTGGTTGAGACCAGCAGACACCTTTCTTTCGACGTGTTGGCGAGCACGACCACGCACAGGAGTTACCAATCATAATTGGAATTCCAGCAATAGACCGAGCGACTAGGTGTTTCCCGGCTTGGCTTTCCAATGCCACGCAAGTCAGAATCTCTCACCTGCCCCGCTGCTTTTCATGAAACGTTCTTTCGATGAATAACTGTACCAGTGGAACGCGAGCGAAAAAAGATCTCGCGGTTTTCATTCCTAACACTTTCCCGTAAAAATGCATTACGGCCTCATCAAAGGCGATTGCATTTCCTGAAAGGAAATTATTCGCGAGACTTCTGATTGAGCGTGGTTAAAATTTGCGATGGAAAAATGTCTGCGCGGTATTAAAGGAGAATATAGATGGAGGTGTACAAAAAAAACCACACAATAAGTATTAATATACTTTGTTGCAACCGAAGGATTAATTCTTTATCTTATCGTTGCTCCAATAAAGTATGATATATAAACAAATATGGTGTAAATTGGGAAAAACAATTGGAAACGTTTTTAGGAATAGTTGCCAAGTGATTTTACACAGAAATGTAAATACAATTTTCCCAGTTAAGATTATATCATATACTGAAATAATATTAAAATTATTTTGTTAAATAATAGGAGAAAGTGTATAAGTTAGCTCGACACGGTTTATTTGCTATAAACTATAATAGTTTTTGTAAAGCAGTTGTCCTGGTAAAAATGAAACCGGGTGTGCCCGGTTTTAAATAGGGCCCTTCTGTGGCTTTGACATGGCCTGACCTATTACATTTAATGGTCCCGGTTGGGACCATACCTGGATCAGACCAAATAACATGATCGAGCAATTATTTGGGATGTAACACCGGGTATTGATATGGTCCCAGTCGGGGTTCCACGTTACAAATATGCCTTATAATAGTATCCATGCCAATGTTTTCACAATTAATATATTTCTTAATATATTTTTAATAATGTTCGCCATCATATTATAAATATAATCCATGAAAAATTTTTCGATTAAAAATTACAGAATTCTATTTCTACTAATAGACATATTGTAAGTCACCAATCTTGATTCTAAGAGGTCTCGGTTTGTTTGATTTGCGGAATTCTGTTTGGATCTATCGGAATGTAGTAGTTATTTTTATATCTCCAATAACTTCGTCAAAAATAAGTTATAGGACTATTAGGACTACACTCTCGATTTGAACAGTATTGAATTACAGTATTTTGCACCAATTTTAACCGTTGTAAATTTAACCCTTTAGCAAATTGAATGTCAAACGACTGAAAAGCAAAATCCATAAATAAACTAACGATAATACGCAAATCGTACGGTCAAAGTTTCGCTTTTAAAATGTCTCGTTCGGCGTCTACGAAAATCATCGATTCGTCGGGAAATAAAGCGGAAAGAAAAAGCAAAGAAGTAGAGGCGAAATAGCTGGGCTAATCATCGATTTTGGTTTTTGCCCAAGCGCGGAGCGAAACGCGGCGAGCCGTAGCTGGGGCACTGATTCAACTATCTATTTCCCGCGGTGAATTGTCAAGAAGTTTAATACAGACGCAGAACAGACGGACCGGTTGCTCGGTGGTGTGCGTGAGGCTGCTCGCCTTGCACGACCTCGCCACGTCACGCGCGTTATTTTAATGCTTCGCCGCCTGCCTCTTTTACCGCTGCCTTGTCTTGCCTTGGCGCGGAGACAGACGCGCCAGCGCGCACGCGCGCATGTGTTAATAACTGTCCCGATACTGACTCGCCCGAGATATACGGTATGCCGATTAACGAGCAAATATACAGTTCGCTCGTGTCATTTAAATGATACGCATTTACGCCTTCTCGGTGCGCCGGGACTCTAATCAGGCGAAATATATTTGACTGTTATTTGATTGAAACAGGACTGGCTGGCCGAGTTCAAAGACGCTGAAACGAAACGTTTACCGCGTCCGCTCGACTTACCACGAGTCGTTTGCACTTTTGCCGTTTTCATTTCGTTATTCGAATGTTGCTAACATTTCGCATTTTTTCTCCCTTCCCCACCCCCTTTTTGTTTTTTTTCCCTCTTTTTCCACGTTTATTGCCGACGAGATATTGGCACGATTATTCGATATTCAATTAGAGCGCTTAGCGGAACCGAAAGTTTATTGGCATGCTACTCCGCGGCAGATATGTTTCTATTTAGACGTCATTGAAATCGAATTAACTTTCATTCTGCGATTATTTCATTACAAAAGCGTAGAATTTAATTATACAGCTAATTATTCATATGTGTGATAATTCGAATCATTGTATTTGCATTGAATATAAATAATGTGCATATAAATAACGCATTAATATACGAGGTGGGAATGTTTTATTTCAAATGTAACGTAACACTTCAGAAAGTTTGGCAACTAATTTGAGTTACAGTTAATTGGAACTTGAATGAGCGAGGATGATATTCAAATGAAACGATTACGCGAAAGTTAACCATTGACCATACAAAAAAGTCTAAAATTATTATCAATATCAAATGAAAGCAAAAAAAATACCTCGGCGAGGACTCGAACCCCGACCTCCCGCGTGTAACTTTTGTTTTATACGGGTATACTTAACCATTATACTACCGAGGCTTATGAAGTGTCAGATATGCCAGCTATAGTCGTCTTTTAATGAGTCGTGTTTTATGTTCTAATTCATTTGTGCCGCTTACTCATTGGTCGAACAACCTACGTAAGCGTTCAATTTGTTAAATGAATAAAAACAATTTAAATAATGTTGTAATAACTGTTTCATTCATAGTTTTTTATTTAAATTAATATTACAATTGGCACTTATATCACAAAATATTTAAAGTGGATATTGATAAATGCAAACATTTTAATTAAAAGCCTTGATTCGGTTGTAAAATATTTATGTTAATTTCAACTGAACATTTTTGCAAGCACCTAAAATAATGGGTTTCATTTTTGAAATCGTGAATGTATACATTTAAAAAACAAGTGAAACTTTACCATGAAAAGACTAATTCTTTGAATAATGGTACCTAACTTGAAGTTCGAATACCAAATTTTGCTAAATATTAATTTTGAGATAAACGCGCGGGATGCCAGCTCGCTATCGAAACGTACAATTTTTATTCGCCGCTATTATGTCAACAGAATGACTCATTAATTACGCATTCAAATATATTTTTCGAACCCAAGTATAATCTTTTAAAACTTGAATTCCGTAATATGCTATAAATCCTCTTAAATGTATTCTATTTGTATCAAATTAAGAATTATGGCTCTCCGCTGGTCGCGTTTATCTTCCTTAATGTGCTAAATCAACCATATTATAATGCAAAAATTTATCCGCCGTTCCGCGTTTCGTATCGTTTGATTCTATAAATCATTCCCTATGTGTGTTTGTGACTGAAAACATCACGACGCTCTATGCCTCTGACGAGCTGTCGGATGTTGTTTTATAACTAAACATAAGTGGCACTGCCATTCTAAAGCGCTAATTGCAAAACGAGTCTGTCATACCTCGCTAAAACTTCAAACGGAATTTCCCATACAAATCATCCGATTAATTAATTATTTTCATCTTTAACATTGGAAATAAAACAATGTTTTCTGTATTCATTCACTCTGGTAAATATTTTTTGCCAGTAGAAACTTTCAATTCATTTTTCCTTAAAAAGTATGCATATAAAATGTGTAAGGAAAAAAATGTATAAAATTCGAATTCAATAAATTAACTGTTTATTCTCTATAAAGTATTTTAATTTTAAAATTGGAGAAAAGTATAGTTACTATATGGTATAATAAATTGTATATATTTGTATATAAATTTGATATACAGTATAGTAAATGGTGATGGAATAAATAAAAAATTTCCAGATACTTTAATTAATAGTTTCAAACAACTATTAATTGTCGTAAAATGTACTGAAAATGTCTTTACAATAGAAAATTATTTGTATAATATCTTCAACTGAACGACTGCCAACAATTTTATTACAAGTTGATTTCTATTAATCAAATTTG
This sequence comes from Leptoteleia sp. ZL-2020, assembly GCA_022817305.1. Classification (NCBI taxonomy): domain Eukaryota; kingdom Metazoa; phylum Arthropoda; class Insecta; order Hymenoptera; family Scelionidae; genus Leptoteleia; species Leptoteleia sp. ZL-2020. The sequence continues at coordinate 7,880 of JABFPN010006152.1, forward strand.
ATCCATTTAGATAAAATGTATTGTTTGCGTAAGGTTAATTTACATCGTCATTTAATCGTGTTAAATTATCAATTGTTTTGCTTTCTTCATATTAATTGATAAGTGCAAAAAATGTACGCCAAAATTAGTCATCGCTGAATGTCGATAATAATTATGATCTTAACAATCCACTTACAATTGTCATCTTATTCTGTACAAGATTAGATAAAGTATATCGCAATTAACGGATAAAAATGTAAAAATTCAGAAAAAATTAAAGAGACAATTTCAGAAATTAAACATAATTTCTTGGAACATTAATCATCACTTTCTACGTAATACTTTTTATGACTATACAATATTGTTAATGATAAAAAAACTTCTGCTGTTAATTGAATTCTTGAACGCTGGCGATATATTTGTCATATAAATATAAATGAAGAAAATATTTATGTTAAACTTTTATGTATACTTCAAATAAGATAAGAACCACTAGCAATTACAGTACTGAAACACAAGATTCAACGACATATTAAGAATTATAATGGTCAAAAAGCAAAAGGTTTAAAGTAGATAAATGTAAATTTCTGTTAATGTTAAAAGGCTAGAGTTTGTTACAGCTGAAGGCTAATAGGATAAAACCACAGTATAATTTTCATCAGCTCTTTATCTTTATCGAATTGAACCCCTTTTATTCATTCAATATAAATGATTTAAAGCGTAAGACAAAGTTATTTAAAATCTATCTGGTATTATAAATTTTATATAAAATTACCCGCATAAAAAGAATTATAATAATAAAATACAAACTAAAAGTTAAATAAAATATGCATTTAAAGAGAAGTTTATTAAAGTGTTGAAAATAATACAATTTCTACGCATTTTAAAACATATCTAAAGAAACATAAAAGTGAATTGTAAATAATAGTCCAATAAATTAAATGAAATTAAATTTATACATAAATGTTATAATGCAAAAATTTTCTGTATGGCAATCTAGAGAAATTCAGTATGGTAATAATTATAATAATTATGGACAAATTTACCATACGAATGGAAAAGATATTTTTAAAATAATAGAGTAATTTCACAGATATATAAATTATATGCATAGATACATATAAAATTTAAGTATTTAAGTGCAACTTCTCAGTGTGCTGTGTATAAACATTTTTGACATGCTAAATAATTTATTGATTAATAAAACCAATTCGTGTGTTTTAACACGTAACTTAACTGGACAATGAACGTATTTTAAATAAATATTTATCTTATGATAATAATTTCTTGAATAATTGATATTTTTCTTAATCGTTTTCGTTCATCTAATGATATAAAACACACTTGCTTTAATAGTGCTTGGATAATCTAACTCTTTAAATAAAAAATTTTTAGACACAGTTTTTCTCGACGTATTTAACATGATAATGAGGTTTGTGGATTTCGCACAATCAACAAATAACGATAAATGTTGAGTAACGATATTTGTTCAAGTCGCGCCGAAACGGAATCGCGATAAGGAAAACTCGATGATAATGATAGAGTTAAAATTTATACGCAAGTACATCATAATAATTTGATATGACCTGGCGCCGTCTTAAGCTGTACCGTCTAAAGTTAGTTTATAAAAAGGCGCGACAAAATTGTATTCACTACAGCGTCATTAACCCTACCAAATCATTAATCCAGTTTTCAAAAGTATTTCACTTTATTTCAAATTTTAAATCAAAATTTTATAATATACTCATATGATTGATATTTAAATTAAAAGATACGAATGGAAACATTAAAGTATTTACTTTCATGTGTACCTTTTTAATTTACTTGTGTATGTTAATAGGAAATTTTAACGCGAATTTCAAGTTAGACACTTTTTCTAAAATGCTTTTAATTTTTAATACCAATTGAAAAAAAGAAGAGGAACGAATGTATAAAATGAGAAAACGTCACCGCGACAAACAAGTTCTCTCTTCGTCTGACAATGTCTAATCTAATTATGATGTCGGTTCAAAGCAAATCATGGATCGTTTTGTAATACGCGTGTATGGAGCTGCTAACAACGCAGCAAACAATCACAAACAGAAGTCCATTTCACCTGGTTTGAATTTCAGATAAGATAAATTGACTCGACGGAATCATCGAATAAACTTCTCGGAAATGCCTATGTCAAGATTTTGCGAATTTCACTGGCAACGAAATCGACAATATTCGATATCGTTACACACCAGAAATCTCGTGTTATGTTACCAATGCAAAAATATGACGTGCACTGAGAAAAATAGTATAGTAATCCTGGACTCTATGTGTTCCTGTATAAAATAATGCTCAACAATGTGACAAGTAGTAGTACAGTTCTGATAATTAAAACTTGAAAAAGTGACACCTTTTACCAGACTGTCTGGTAATGTTCTTAACATTGGAGCATATAGTGTCAGAATGCCAGAAAGTATAGTAGCTTTTATTATTTTATTTTTCCCAATGTAGTCTCAACGAGAAATTTAAATTTTGCTCAGATTTGGTCCTGGTGTGGCAACCATACTTTCCAATCAGGGATTGATGAGGTATCCAGATTAGAATATATATAGGACTAGTAACGATGTGGTCTTCCTCACCCCAGCTTGAATTATTTCTAAAAAAATCATTTAAATTATTCTACCTCGGTGACCACAGAATTTGTCATGTTTGACAAGAGAAATGCAACGTACGTCAAAAATTAAACAAGTTTAGAATGCTCTATATTAGTTTTTATCCTCATTTTGAGTTGGCCAACGAGAGACGTTTCATCTTAAGTATAATATAAACACCCACGATCATATAGGTCATCAATCTCAATTTATTAAATATTATTTAATGTCAAATATTGCATATTTTAATTGGAAGATCTGAATTTTAAGGAACGAGTATAATATTAACAGGAAAGGATTACACAAAAGTTAACCATCTACCATGAAAAAATCTGAAATTATTATCAGTAATTAAATAAAAGCAAAAAAAATACCCCGGCTGGGACTCGAACCCCGATCTCCCATGCGTTATTACAGTTGGGTGTACTTTACCATTGTACTACCGAAGCTCACGATTCCGATACGCGCATTCCACTTATAGTCTTTAATGAACGTAGATAAAAACGATAACTAGCAATAAGTCATTCTGTTTTATAATTAGCTTGCGTTGTTTACTCAGTTATTAAATCGACATGGACGTCTGCTTTATTAAAAAAACTTAAAACATTTAAGTAACTGAATATTAATTATTTTATTCATAATTATAATTCCAATTCTGTTTCACATTCAAAGTGAAAAAGTTAGTTTGATTCTGGACGTGATTATTTTTTTATTTTAATCAAGTATGTACTGCGATACATCTGTTTGATTTGCCCAATTTCTACATAGTTCCACAGATATCACGTACTGCAGCTACTGTGATACACATTGTGGTAGTATACATCTACTATTTCTTCTCGATTAAGCAATTATTAATGACTTAAGCAATCATTTATTATACAGAAGCGATAATTTTCAGATTTTATTAAATCTAAAATTCAAGTGTAACGACTTCTTTCGTTGCAAACGTTTTTAATATTGTCCCCAGCAGGAAATGTTCTACAGGCCCAGTACTGGTACAGTACTGCTGCCAGAGTTACCAGTACTGGTAAATTTGTTTACCAGTACAGTAACGGAACGGTACCAGTAATAGAGTAATAACACTGGGCCAGTACCCTATAACTAAACGTACCAGTTGTATCCCTATACCCTACCAGTAATCATCCAACGTTGCTCTTGCATTGAACAATTTTTTAAATCACCAGTACTGGTTCAAGTCTGGATCAACTATGGCGTTGATATTTTGCCTGGCATGTCTTACATCTGGTTATGTTCTGTTTTTGTTAATAACCAAGCTCAAACCAGTATCGGCCCTATATCTTTACCAAAGTCTGGCTAATAGTACTGGACCATAATCGGCCCCGTAGGTCGACTCTGGCAATTTCCTATAGGGTCTATATACACCGAGAAAAATAAATAGCATATTTAGCAATAAATCCTGGAATACTGAACCTATACGTTCTTTGTATGTGTATCACTTATAATTTTTGGGAATTTTTTCTATACACATTGTATAGTATTCT
>JABFPN010006153.1:0-11982 GCA_022817305.1 Leptoteleia sp. ZL-2020
AATTATTTATCTGGGTGTATGACAACACAATCCCCATCTGAAAAAAGTTTCAATTTGACTGAAAAATCCATTAACAAAATGATCCGCCATTTATTGAAATCATTTATTACAAAAAATGTGATAAATGTAGAACCCCTAGACCGATTTTGTGCAAACTTCACATAAACCATCTACTAAATAGTACGAATAAAGCCTAAAAATTTGGTTTGGATAGGTGAGCCCGTTCTTGAGTTATAAAATTACAACGAAAAGTGGCATTGATTTTTATATATATAGATTAAATATACATTATACAAGAATTGCAAATTTTTTAAATCAAAATACATAAAAATATAATTTAAGTGTAATTAGTAAATGCCATTATTGAATAATTACGAACTTTGATAGTTAAGTGAAAAAAAATTAAAATAATATTACTAAATAAGAATTACATAAATAAAGAGTATACTCAGTGTTTAAAGTAGTAATCATATTGATGAATGAGCAATGTTAAACAAATACTAATAGAATACAGAAATTGCGTTTAAGACAAAGAATTCGAATAAACCAGAGTTAAAAAAAATGTGTGAAATAGGCCTTTAAGAAATTGTCATTTAATACCACAATTAAAATATGACAGATAATGTTACTGTTTTCAACTTTATTTCAGGTCCATGTTAGTTTTTCAATAAAAGTAGTGCCTATGTTTTTAAAACCAGTAATATTTGTTAAAAAATTTACATATATCTAAAACAAAGTTAAAAATATACCTCATATTTTGCGATATACTTCTAAATAATCTAGGAAATTGGTTTAAACAGACTTTTTTAAACAAAGAAATGCATTTGATTCAATGCATTATATCAAATGTTAATCATTCTATAATTTATATAATTTAGTAATTATAATGAAGCTTATTATTATAAATTAATAGACAGCGTTGGAAATTGTTAAACTAATTTTCTTCGTGCTGTTAAGATACTTTAAAATGCATTTAAAACAATTACCAAACTATAATAAAATAATTTTATGTACTTACCTGCATTTACATAATTAATATATATAATTTTTTTCTTATTTCCGTAATACAACAATTACGTTAACATCAAAGAAAACAAAATTACACCGAGAAAAAATAATTTGCAAATTTTCACACTGTATTCCAGTTAAATTAATTGGAATGTTAGTTATTTTAATTAAAAAATATATAACAAAGACAAAAATATTATAGTTAACACAAATTAATTTGAAATATAATTAACAATATTTTTTAAGTACACTTTGAAAAGTGTATAACAAAAAGCATTATATAACGTTAACAAAATGAACGAAAAATATAAGTGCTTATTTAAGAAATAACCTTTTTGAAACTTTATTTAACATCAGACTGTTTTATATTAAGACATAAATATTTATACATTAAAATGCGAGCGGATCACAAAGATGGCGAAGATAATAAAGAAAATAATTTAAATTAAACAGTAAAAAGTTTAGATTAATTAATTAATTCCGTTTAGTTGAAAACGAAGTTAGATTAATATTGAATTCTTGAGGGAAATTTCGATTATCAATTATGTTGCAAATTGCTTATTCATTACGCACGACCATTGGGTGATCGACCCCGTAATGGAGAAACTGCCGGTGACGGCTCGGGGCTACAGTTGTCATTACTTCCACGGCGACTTCCCGTTCCACCAGGTTTTAATCTTACCATGGTATCCAAATGTCGGAATCTTTAAAAAAAAGAAAAGAATAATTATTATGATGTTTAGTAAACTCTGCTAAATAATATAAGAATACAAGTAACAATGACAAGAGTAGTATCAATGATAGCAAATATTTTAACTCAGGCATAAACGCGCGTGTGTTTGCAGTCAATTTATAGTAAGCTATATAAGTTGGTCGAAAAGTTGAGGATTACAGTTCAAGACAATGGCGAGGGTATTTCTTTACTTCAAACATTTATTTAATAAAATTAACTCTAAAGGTGTTGAAATTGAGACACTCTTTAATTTATTGCGCATGTAAATTTAAGGAATATAATAAGAAAATAAACATAACTAAGTATCCTAATTCAAAGCTTCAGATATTAGTAATAATTTGCTAAAATTTTGCATTCTGTTTCTGACAAAATCGTCCATGATGGGATTAGTTATCCAAGGTATTAAAATACAGTCATCATGCTATGTTTAGACATAAATGTTAGCAGAATGGAAGCATTGTAGCAGCTTTTAATTTCAGAAATAATATAATTCTTTTAACAAATTGAAGTAAAACTTTTACTGTGCAACAAGATATGTTAATAATGTTATTTTATTCGGTGTAACGATTATTTGAATTAATAATTTACCTGAGCGATAATTCACTCGTATCAACTGTATCACGAGATTGCATCAAGTACGCTAGGGGCCAAGAAATCCAAGAAAGCCTAACAAAGAAAATTTTCAAAATAATTTTATACTCGATGACAGTTATATTTTTAAGAATATAAAGTTCTTAAAATGTATTTAATTTTGTTTTCTTTTTCTTTTATATTCGAGTATGCTTTATTGATTCGAAATTGAAAATAATATTACTTATAATTAAAAAATCACTCAGGATTGTATTTTTGATAAAAATATTAGTGGATTAGTTGAAAGCAAAAAGTTTTGAATATATTAGAACATAAAATATGTTTTTAAATTAAGAGTTATGAACTTATACGTTGAATATAATTTTATTCATAATAAAAAGGCCAATTCTTTATCACCCTGATCTGAGGGTAGATAGATAAATTAAAATTTTCGTACAAAGGTACGAGAAATGTCCAACCTTGTTCAGCACATTAGCGAAGATACGTATACTGAGAAAAAATAAATAACTAGTACAACTAAAAACTCAGTGTAATATATAAAATAACTTATTTTCATATAATTTTACTGATCATTTAGATCATTCTCAATGGGGCATTAGGCTCTTGGTTGTCAACTCAGACAGTAGATACAGTAATGTCTTTATGAGTGTCAAATTTAAATATGATATATAAGGTTGCTATAACAATATTAATTTTTTCCTACTATAAATATTTGGTTTAAACCATATTCGTCCATACCTTGTAATCTAAAGGCACCAAAAGAAATTGTAAAACATGTTTGTTTCAAAAAAAAAAATTTAAAAAGAATAGCGTTACTTACGAAGAATTATTAGAAGCTGAACTGGTAGTTTCATTAATTGTTAATTGCGTATTCAGTTTCGTTCCTGGTCTATTCGGTGTTTTAGTAAATCCTGGTTGAATAGCTGGATCAGATACCATTCGAACGAAGAAGGATCGTCTTTGCTCCAAAGTTGCCTTCCGTTTCTTTTCTCTGATATCTGCCAACTCGTCCATAACATCCTGTAAAAGTAACATTTTGATGATTATATTTTATTCAGACTGTTAAAAAATATTTATATTAAAGTGTATAAATACCTTTGATTCCAATAATTCTGATAGAAAGTCGGTAATAATATTCCAAGCAACATCTGTAAGAAATATTCCTTAATTTTTCATCACATTGCTAAAAAAATATACGGAAAAAGTTCTAATCAGTGGCAAACTTACCAACATCTTCTGAAGTAGCGTTCGGCGCAGCTAGTGCAAATCTAATGGTGTATCTTTGATTAACTTTGGCTGGAACCATATGAATTCTACCAGAATCATTTATTGCGCTTAACAATCGTTGATTAAGTTTATCACTTCCTTTAGCACGAAAACAGACTAAACCTAACTGAAAAATAGAAACACACTAAAATAATTTTAAATTTTTGAAATAATATAAAAGCGATTGCTATCACTGAAATATCTGCACAGAAAAGAATAGAATATATATAATCATACCAAAACTTATATTAGACAATCAATTAATTGTTTAAATTAGAATTAAACAATTCTTATGTAATATAATTTAGAATTGGTAAAAACAAAAACATAATTTTTCTATGACAAAAATTAATCAATTAAAAGTTTTATCATATAATTTGTTTTAACATTTTTGTATTTTTTTCAGTTTATTTTTTTCCGTATACATGAAAATGCAATATATGTGAAACAAACTTACCACAACATCATTACAGACTTCAAATCGGTTATCTTTTCTAACATGGGCTTCAAATTCTTTAGCAAGTTTACAATGTGTTCTAATGTAGCTTTGTAATCCTGATATTCCGTATGACCTTATGACAAACCATAATTTTAGAGATCGAAATCTTCGACTTAATGGAATACTCCAATGTCTGAAAGAATTCAATACATTATTAAATTAAAACATCCTTAATAAATAAACTTTGCAAATTTTCAGAAATTTATACATTTTTGTAAAATTGTATTCCTAAATTTATTTAACAATTTTTTTTATTTTAAAGTTATTACACTTTGTAGGACATCACGCATGGGGTTATAATATGACCTATTCTAGATGGATCTCGAGCAGACACCTCCCCGTGGTGAGATCTGGGCAATGGTTACTTTCAAATATTTTTATTAAGATGAAATCTGAATGAAAGGTTTGAATTTGCTTTATTTTCTTGTTTGTAACAAAAAAAGAATGAATCAAATGTTTATAAAGATGAAACTTAAAAAAATGTTTATAAGTAATTAGCGAAAGTCTGCCTTATTTTTTAATAGGCGTATTATATTACCATGTGTGACGCTGTTCAAGAATGCCTTATCCTTATCAGGATATCCGGTCAGTGCCTTATCTACGATTGATATCATTGTCTAGTATTAATGGGAACCTGAATTAATCCTGGTATGATCTCAATCAGTTTGAGATCATCATGTCTGATACAATTTCTACTTGGATATAATGTCCAGACGATAGTTCTAGACGTTGCAGAAGTAATGAATTTTTTAATTACCTATAATCAATTGCAGTATCCGCGTGTGTATGTTGTAGATATAATGGATCAACAACAAGTGCACTTGTTAATTTAAATCTGTCCCGCACCCAGAGACATGAACAATCGAAATTAGTCAGCAAAAATTTATTTGGATTTGTATTAAACGAATCAGCGTATTCAATTCCTGACATTAAATATTTCAATTCTGGGCAAATAAAAGAATTGCCAGCATAAGCAGCATCAACATGAAGCCAAATCTGCACAAACAATTTTGCATTAATAGTTAAAATTTAATTACGCATGAAATACACCTGGACAATTACAAATTTATATCATGGTATCAAACATTTGTGTTGCTTTTATTTTAACGAAAAGCATCATTCAATCTAGGTAGATTCCACATTTCATAGATTTACACATTTGTATGGGAATCATAACTTACATTGGGATACTTTTTACATACTGGTCCTATTTCTTTTAGATTGTCAAATGAACAACAGGCTGTAGTTCCCAGAGTTGTGGACACGAAGAAAGGTACGTATCCTTCGGCAGTATCTATATCTATTGCCTGTGATATCAATCTTAATTAATAAAGCTCAATTAATAAGTAATTAACAAGTAATTACCAAACTCTTTTCATTTACTAATTATTAATAAAACAATAATAAAGTAAAGTGAATAAATGATAAGATCTGTTTCGATTTACATTTTCATTTTATCTATATACAAAGAAGAATTAAGTTTTAAACGAACGCTTAGTGTTAAATTAATTTATCTTTAGTAATGACACATAAATGAAGATGGTAGTACAAATGATGGTTACTTTTATAATGAGAACACATTTACCAACCTGCTGCAAAGTTTCTCCTCGAAGGATACTTTTTTCATCGGGTTCTAAAATGCGCAATTTCACAAAACAAATCATGGCATCTTTTTCAACGCAACTGTGACTTTCACGACTACAGTATGCCATTAGTTTTCCTAACAACACAGTCTCATCTAAATGCGAATACTGGGGCGACTCTTTTAATCTTGCTATAGCTTGCGCCCTTGCAGCTAACATGGTAACTAAAATACACTCCGATGCAGACCCCTAAAATCATAAATTCATAAGTGGATAAAAGGAAGTTATAACAAAAACAATAATGTATTTCACGAAAATTGACGTAAAGTAGACAATTGCCAAGGAACAGCATAAGTCAAAAGTTAGTATCTGTCTCACGAATTAGCAATCATCAATTTATCGCACATTTTATAAACATGTACATAATGTACACATTTTTTATTGAAACTGATATATAGAAATATTTCACTACGGTTCTGAAATGGAATAGAATCTATTCTACGGTTCTAATAAAATAGAATCTGATTATAATTAGTATGAAGTCATCTTAATATTTGGCCAAGTGGATATCAGGCCTCCTTAATCTAAATTAGATTACGACATGAAAACCCGATGTTCTTAACCATAAAATCTTGCTACGAAAATTGGATTCGGATTTTATGAAACAGAAATAAGTAAAGAGATGATATTCTTCTCTGAAGAATAATATTTTTTTAGAGTATATGCTAATAATTCATCATGTCAAAATATACAATTGTATAATTATATTATATAATAATAAATAAATTTGTTTAATTTCAAAATACATTATTTCTAATTAATTACCTGTATAACTCCACCACCTTTGCTGCCTTCGTGAAAATACAAAAAGTCGTTTGGTAATCCAATAGCTTTCCCTGTAAATAGAATTTAAATATTAATTATTATACATTGAATGATTAATAATCAATTATATTATTATTAATTTCAAAATTGATTACCAAACCAATCGCAGACAATTGTTTCCAGTTCAGTACATGCAGGACTGGCAGCCTGATTAAAAATATATGAATTAGAAATGCAATTTTTCGTTTAATAAGTTTAACAAACTTACCCATGAAAATCCAATACACCCTATAGCATCAGATAACATATCGCCGAGTATTGATGGAAATGAGTTACCAGCGGGAAAATATGCATGAAATCTTGGATGTTGCCAATGAGTTATCTGAACATTATAAAGATATATATTTATATAAACATTTCCATATAATTTTTACGTTTATATAATAAGTAATATACACACAAGAATAGTTATTTAAATAATCTATGTACGTGGTACTTTAACGTAATGAAAAATTATTTCTCAACGATATAAACATTATGTATATACATGAGAGTTTGTATAATGTTTTTATACAGCTTATCTTAGTTTTCCTTACTGCTACATCTATGCATTAATAAAATGTTACTATTTGTTTATATTTTTTACTAAGGTCTATCTAAAATTATTTCCTGATATATTTCTTAATAATAAAAAATATTTTTTGTATACTTATCAATACATATATTATGTGTATCAATTTATATGTATGCCCCATACAATTCCTGTTGTCTATCATAAATCTTTGAAATAAATGATTTCATTTTCCTATTATATTAAATTCGTTCTTCCTTTTGTTTGAATATAAATTTTTTTATTTCTTCATGGCAGCTTTTGAATATTTTTTATTAAATTCTTCTCCCCCAATAGGATTAACACACAATAAATTACCTTAAAGCATTATAATGAAAATTAAACTCATTTACAGTGATACGATTTTCTAATAATTTTTTTATTGAGATAATTAGATGCATACCTTCATTTTCTGAAATTTTTTATTATGAATTCATCTTAAAATGTTGATTAAAATGATTTTATTTAATTTCATTATTTTCACTATTTATAATTCATTAATATAACGGTTAATTAGAGGTCCTTTAAGCTCAAAATATCGACGAAATTACTTATGAAAAAGGGTATGTTTATATAATTCCGTATGATATACTACACTGAGAGAAAAAAGTATCAATTTTTAATAAAAAGTTTACTAGTCTGGCATTATACTTACAGAATATCATTATATGGCAAACTAAATTATGACAATTTATTAAATCTGTTTGTTAAAAATTGAAATAACATGTAGTTTCGTACAATTTAACAATCTGTTTATTAAATTTTAGTAAACTATTTGATAATTGGTTTATGAACGACGTAGGTAATAGATTAGAGACACTGATGAATAGCGACATCGAACGGACAAAACATAAAATAAAATATTTGGCAAAAATTAGAAATCGGTTTATTAAAATTTGTAATCCCTGGTCTTTTCATTTTTAATATTATTTTCTCTCCGTGTATAAAAAGAAACTTTCGTTCTTAAAAGCCGTTACAGAGTTGATTATTCAAAATATGTCATTGCTCAACATAAATTCTGCTTCATACATGTGTTCCTGTTTTCGTATATTAGCAAAGGGCAATAAATTTACATCATCATCATTAGGTTAGAAATTATCTGATACATTACGCAAGATTAAATGTACTACATATGTATGATCTAGTTTGAGTCTTGTTGTAGTGATTTTGATACCAAATAATGATTTTAACATAAATTTTATCATTTCCACTGAATAATAGCAATCTTCTGCTTTTATGACGCAATTATTAAATAACTAATTTAATAATTTTACCATTCCTCACGCAAAAAATAATTCTTTACAATTCAAAATGATTGTATATAAATATATATTTACTAATGTGTATGTAAACAACTTCTTGTATAACTAAAAATAATCAAAACTGAATTCTTAAACGTACTTTATTGTGACCTATATCAATTTTTCCACATTATGTCTGGGATAATTAGAAAATTGTTGAATCAAGGGTCGCGAAAATGATTCGATGAAACATGGTTCAAATGAAAATAAGCGATAACTAAAGATATTCTGTTATTTTAAATAAAATTGGATTATATGAAATAAGTAATCATAAAATCTAATTTTGTAATTATATATAAAATTTTATTATAATATTAAATCATATTAAAATGAATATTATTGATATTTTAATCAATCCAAAATTACTTTATAAAGCGTTCAAATTACCTTTGCTCATTCCAGTATAAATTTCTTTAATCGTTAAAACCATAATATTCTCACATAGTATATATAATATCTATTCTGCACGCCGAAAAAATGTATGCAGCAAATTACTATTTATATCGTAAATATGGCATGCACTTAGAGAGCCCTAAAAGACATAAAAAGTCACATGTAACAATACAATTTGTTTTTAGTTTAGCTTATCTTTCTATTGTTTTGCGACAAAATTGTACTATTTTAATATATTAAAAAAATTTTTATGAGTTTGTCAAGTGTATACCGTTTTTACGGTGTAAATAGTAATATTTTATTATATTTTCTCTGCGTATATGAATCATGTTTATTTATACGGTTCCAAAGAACAATACGATACTATCATGTGCGAATCTAATGAAAATATAATAAAAAGTTCAAATTAACACGCCAAATGTTTAAGATGCGAAACACATATTTTCCAATTTATATTAATACAGGTATTCTACATTATAAACACGTACCAGGGGACAAATAATGATTTTATTTTTCACATACTATGAATGACTAAATCGAAAAAATTAACGTGCTGACCGTTAAAGGCAATGGAATTGAATTCAATTTATTAAATTATCGTTCAGCTAAATGTCTACTAAAAAAAAATAAAAACATAAAATAATAAACAGTTAATTAAAACAAATTGAACCAAAATACATTTAATTCGCTCAGTCTTTTAATGGTCAAAGACTTCAGTTATTAAAAAAAAAACATAAATATTAAACTTTCGATTATAAGATCTCAGTTTAGTGTCTTAAAGATATCTCAAGAGAATGATAGGTTTTCAACATTTATACATTTTTTTAAAATCATTCATATGAGACATTTCGAAGTTAGGAACATTCTATTAATATTTATTTCAGTAAAAAACTAATCTTCACGAGTACATCTAGCATCACACACAGAAATATTACGCTAAGAAAAATAAATGTTAGGTATCGCAATTTAATCAACATATTTTATCATTTAAATTGCATTACCTGCTTCGCATTAAACGACTAACCATTTCATTTTCTCAAGGTAATTAAACAAACTGCAGCAGGACCTTTGCAAAATATATACAGAATTTGTACGTTTTTTTGTTTGGTAAAAGCACAATGGAATTGGAAAAACAACTTTGTATAACAAAAACCTACCCCTGGCATAATCTTAGATTCTACATCCTTCATAATATCATCCCATGGTTCTGGCTCGTGTGGTGGTTCCGACGGTAATAATGGTTTCAAGTACCCCGGGCCAACGTCCGGTGTTACTCTGCGATTCTTAATATTGCTCATAAAATCGCAGATATACTCGATCATCTCCTTGCCTCGCGCGCGAAATTCAGTGATATCCATATTGTATACTTAATGATTTTACTGAATAAAATTCATTATTATAAATTACAAAATCAATCAATAATTTGATATTTCAACAATAAAAATAATAAATTATCTTACTGAGTAGTTTAGTAATGTTTTTTTAAACGTTTGATTTTACAATTTTGCAACTAATTATTATTAAATTTCAATCAAAGAATAAATTAAATTCAAATTAATTTTTATCAAATTTATGAAAATACTTTTTCCTTCAGAGTTTAATTTTACACTTATGTAAATTTATATAAACACGCACAAAGACACAAATCGCACATTTCAAACACCTCGCGAAGAATTTTTTTTTTAAGAATAATTAAATGGCTTTAACAATTATTGCTTTTAGAATCTCACCTAAATTTTATAGTATCACTTGAACCGTTTAAAGATTCGCGACAATAATTGGTCCATTGAATGTAACTAAACTTTGAAAATAATTCAGTTAGAACAGTCTGCCTGAGAGTCCGACAAATGCTCGAAGAATGAAATGCTTCTCCAAATTCTGAAGCTCAGAACTCGTAGGACGATATTTCTTCGGAGAATCCTGCGCAAGTGCACAGAATCCTGAGTGTCCGAAGAATGACATCATTTTCTTTTTTATTGATGTATAATTTATACAAAAGCTGTCATCTGATATTAAAGCTAATGAAAATGAATTTTAAATATATATGCGTCAATAAAAGTTATTTATGGAGAAATAGTGCCCCATTTTCAATTTCCCACTCCAAAAATTCATCATTCCACATCCAAAAGAGGTATTGAGTGGATTTTCAAAGTGATTTTCCTTGTAATGAAAAAACGTCTTTTGAAAAAATAAAATTAGGTGCACCAAAAAATTGTAAAAGTAGCTTTATAAATTTTGCAAAAAAAGAACTAAATAGTAAGGCTAGCCATTTAATTCAATCTGTTACGATTTAAAATTGCAACTTTTACCATTTTATGCTAAATTATTAAAATAATAATAATAATATATTAGGAGCCATAATGGACATTAAACCTCAGACTCAAGAAAACATATATTTGATGTTTGAAAAGTGCAATAAATTTTAATAATACATTTTAGAGAATTTTTTTTCTATTCGGAAGGATTCGAACACAAGTTCTATTATACATTTTTATAAGTATTACACTTTTAGCGCGTTAACAAAGCAAATATCAGAAATTCAATTAAATAAATAAAATTAATAAATACTTCATTATTTGTAAATGTTGTTGCAAATATTATTAAAGAACAAACATAATTCCATTAAAGGCAGTGTAATGATCTCTTGTTAAAAAGATCAATTTTGTTAAGAAATAAGATATGTTAAAGATTCAATTGTCAACTAGATTTTTTAATAAGCAATTATTAACAGGTACAAAAAATTATATCTGCATAAAGCTGATTAAGAAAGAAAAAGGTTTAATGTTTGGGTACCACACAAATTAACGTGAAAAACAGAATCGATCACGAAAAGGATAGTGGTCAAATAGCGATAAAGTGACTAAAACAATGACCAAACCAAAAATTCTTACATATGGCCAAACTCTAATTTGGAAATCCACTGTCAACTGTTGAATCGTATAAAGTTAGCAATTAAACAGAAGTAGCTGGAATTGGCCAATAGAATCAGGACAACGCCAGGCCATAGACGTCTATATTGACTCGCCAGAGGATGCTTACGGGAGCGCCTGATTCCGCGATTGATTCCGGAATCTTGTGTTCTAAAACATAAGTTGATGTTTCCAATATTTCACGTTTAGTAACTTAAACCAACTTATCTATTATTTTAAGTCAGGAGAACGCACCACTTGGTC
>JABFPN010006154.1:0-11981 GCA_022817305.1 Leptoteleia sp. ZL-2020
CGGGAAATTTAAACTTGCTTAATTCATTAATAATTGTATACAGTTTAAGGCAGGTTACAACGGAAACAACCGAATAGAAATAACCAATGAAAATATACATGCGCTAAACACGTGCGCAATTGCGCCCCGCTGAAACTGGGAGCACTTCCGGTCTCGAGCTCGCTGAAACTGGGAGCGTCGAGTGTACACAAATTTCTATTTAAGTTAGATATATTGTTCGGCTATTATTGACATGGGTAGAAATGATAATTATCGTAGCCAAACAAATTTTTGTGAGTCAAATTGATGAAAACTAACCTAGCTAGTTGATTCAATTTACATACACTGTATGGCTGAATCAGCCATACAAATTTATCTAATCCAAAACACAGTGAAATCCAAGTAGTTTTCATTGACATATTGAGGTTATGTTCAGTTCATCTTAGATAAGTGTATAGTTGAATCAGCCATACAGTTTATGTAACGTTTAAATTTGTCATTTTAGTCGATTTCATATCTAGGTCCTTCTGCAAATAGTATAAATTCTTACTAAATTAGTTAAAAATTGTTAGATAAACTCATTTACCTACCAAAGCGAATACTTTTTCTCCGTATATCAGCATGTTGACAACTGTTGTCAACTTTCAAACAATAATTGTCGACAAACTGACACGTTTTGCTAACCTGAGATAGTAATTTTGCAATTTTCCAAGTATACGACCAGTTTACTAACAATGTTGGTAATTTTTATAAATCTTTTTTCTCTATGTAGTTAATTTTTTAATTAACACTAAAGTTGAATTTAAGAAGTGTAAAATTCGAGCCTCTTTGTGACAAAACCAAATTAATTTTCAATTTCGCAAACATTAACGCTTTCTAAGACAATTTTAATGCAAATTATTAATCCATAGTTACAAAGTACACATTACCTACAACTTTATGGCAAAATTTTCCCGCGAACCTGGAATTTTCACGGCATTGACAGACGCTTCCCAGGCATTGTGCTTCCTTAAAGGCTGCCCTGCATTGTAGGTCCTCGATGCACGGATCTTTTCCCAATACTTTAGGCACTGCAACATTAAAAAGTTGCAGTAAAAATTGTATCACTTCGCAGAATACAGTTATAACATTGCTCATTAACTTTTTCCTCTTCTCAGAATAGATACTATCATGTTATAACGAAAATATGCTAATAAAAAGACTGGCAAGGTTAACAGAATTAACTGTTTCATGGGAAAACTTATAAAGCGATTTAAATACTTGTAATACAATATAAATAACATGAAAATTAAGGTACATTCATATGCCTCAATGAATGAATGAAATTAATTGTAATAATGATGAATGAAAATTTTGCTACTGAATATTTAATGAACATATTTCGTAACTGCTAAAAGTCATTCGGGGGAAAAGTTTTAAACTGTAACAGAACTAAAATAGATTACGAGTATTAGAAGTTGAATTACAGTACCGTCTAATTATGTTCGTATTTTTCGAGCAATACAATTACTCGTATTACCAAGGTGCGTCCGTTTCATCCGAGCAACACTCCCTAATCCCTTTTTTTTTATATATCGTCGGGATTTTATTCATAAGTAAAGTTACGTAACGTATTTTCGCGTAATAATATTGATTTTCGCAACCTTCGTCCTGGTAACAAAATGCGAATCGCTTCGTAATCTTGATAAATAAATTGTAATAAAAATTGTAGTACTTAAAAAAAGGAAAAGGGATAATGTTACTCTTAATCGTATCATATAAGTGCCTTCCGCGTATTAAATCTTGAAAGTATACAGGAAGTATCTTCTAAACCTTATACAAGTGCCAAAAGAATTATGTTACACTATGCGTTTCATTCTATTAAATGAATGAAACAGGCTCCGTACGTTTGCCACAATCGTTAAAGAAACACCGCGGAGAAGAGTGCAACGGGGGGAAAATCTTTAACAAATTAAATGTTGTTTTTATTGCAATTTGAGGACGATAAAAAATTGTTCAATGTATTTATAAATTTGTAAAAATAAAATGAAAAATCATATCTCCTCAAATTACAAAAAATATGATATTATCATATAATATTTCTTTGTTATATTTAAAATGTTTTTAGAATGTCAAAAATATTCTAATCATAGTCTTAGAATGTAATAAGTACACTGAGGGAAAAATTTTGAAAAAATTCGTAATTTTCCGTTGTAATTTAAGGACATGATGGACAAGGTTGCAAAAAGTACAATTAAAAATTGTACAATGTATTCAAACATTTGTAAAAATAAAGTGAAAAATCATAATATTTACGTGTTTTACCAACACATTTTATAATTTTTGATTGTAAGTTTTTGACTTTATCCACTATGTCCTCAAATTACAAAAAAAAAGATTACAATTTTTAGAAACAATTTTCTCTCGGTGTATTGAAACGCAAAGAGAAGAATATAATAACTTTTTATATTACATTTTTATACACTGAGAGAAAAAATAACAATTTTAACTTTACGCATAGTTAATTTTCGTGAATACTATAAAATTTTAGTTCCAGTTACCTAATTTTTACTTGAAATAACCATATTATGGTTAATTTAACCAGAATTCTAGTTATCACGAAAATTAATCATGCAACTTTTTTCACAGTGTAAGCGTGATATTTCTTTTCTATTGTTACACTGAGAGAAAAAATTTGAAAATATAATTTAGGATAAGTGTTACTGTAACTTACATTTAATACAATCCGTGCCATCAGAATTAACGATGTATTCGTCTTCTTTGCACAGACACTTTTGTATATCGCTAAAACATTGCGATTTGTCATCGCAATCGGCGTCCGTTGTACAATTTGGTGCAGATCTTTGTATATCTGAATAAATAGAAAGATGAATTATAATAAAAAACATTAAAATTTACTTATTAATATAATTTATATACACTGAGAAAAAAGATATATCACCTTTTGTATCAATTTAAGGATATATTGGAGAAGTAATTATTTCTGCTGCAAATAATAGTAAAATTTAAAAGTCATGTAGTAAATATTAATGGAACTAGAGAATGAAACGTTTTTAATTATTTGTCTATGTTCAAAAGTAATATTTGTGAATATTTAGAAGGCCAAATTAATGAAACAAAAACAACAATACTGTTGGTTTACATCCAAAGGACATAAGAATAGATGTAAATATAAAACAAAAGCAAAGTCAGCTTACATTATGTGTTTTGAAAACGTTTCATTTTTCAGTCCTATTAAATATTAGCACAAAGGTACTATAAATTGTTCTGATAATTATCATTTTTACTATTTTTAATAGTAAAATTTTTCTCTCTTCAGAGATATCCCCAAATTGATATGAATTATTATCAATTTTACTACTACTTTTTTCATTACAAATTCTATATATCGGGATCAGATCAATTAAATTTGAATGATTCAAATATTTTCTTCAGGAAAAACGAACCTTATCAAAAATGATCAAAATGAACATATCAATAAACATTGAATTAATGCGAAAATAATTACGGATTTGGTGACGCATTTTTGGACGGTAATATTCTTTCAATATGTATTAATATTGTGATATAATATGTATTAATATACAAGTAAAAAATATCTATTTATAAAATGTTAATTGTCAAAAAGCGGTGAATTGGAAAAAATTTTTTTCAACAATTCACCTTTGGAAAGTTGTTGAAAAAATATTAATTTCTTTTCCTAATCTAAAACGTATTAGTTTTATTATAATGTAAATTTAATGTATTTAAATATAGGTATACAACGTTTAAAAATTGTTTTAGAAACGCTATCTTAACGAAAGATAAAAATACCAAAATATAATGAGTAATCGAAACTGTTGATCTACATTGAAATAATATTTGTTTTATAATAAAAAGTCTATGAAAATATTGTATAATTTCATGGTCGCCACTGTATACTATTTTAATCTCTACTCCAATTTATACTTCATTATTTTCCTGCGCGGTTGTTTAGCTTCGATAAAGTACATTTACAAACAGTCGAAGCATAAAATTTTTCAGTGATTACTTCTTGCGCGCAAAGACTCTCGTAACCGTGTTTTTCAATTCATTTTCTTTTTAAAAGTATTAATCTCTTTCATTGATTTAATAAATGAAAAAAAAAAAATTTGTTCTATAATTTTCATTTCTTTCAAAAATAATTAAAAATATATTAATTTCATTATATATATAATATTTCAATTGTTATTAAATGTTAACTTTACTACAATTTATACCAAAGATTTTATCTTTGCAAAGCATTTTTATATAAAAAATCAATTTCAATTGAATTTACTCCAATTTAATTTAAGTGTTGAACTAAATTATTTTAACTTAAAATAAAAAACATTAACTGTGATTGCTTACAATATTTAACTTAGTGATAAAAAAAATAATAAAATAAAAATTAAGAATGCAAACGGACACTTTCAGTGATAGGATGCGCAAAGCCTAAATTATCAAACATAAATAGCGCAAATAGGGTTAAGTCCGGTGTAAGGAACAGAAATAAACGGCAGTCATCGCGCAGTATAATCCTTTTAAAAGTTGCGGCAGTATACCGAGAATCATTCTCATTCGCTTTTAACCGCAATTGCGGAATTAAAAAACGTAATTCTGCGGAGGCTGCCGTTGGGACGAGCCGACCGACGCGCTGCGGTGGATCCGAATAACTGCCACCGCTACCACGATACCACGAACGTTTAGCGAGAACTCTACTTTTCAATGGTGCGCCTTGTGTAATGACTAGGAACTGATGACGTTTTATAGCGTTTAAATACGTTTTATACGCTCGATTATGTCATTCGGTCGTGCTAAATTCATCAATTGTCAATTTCCATTGACACATTTAGCATACGCTTACCAAAGAGAACCGTTTCAACGAAACTTTTGTAAATGTTTACGTTGAAAACAAAAAATCGCCGCGAAATAATTGTATTAAAGTAAAATGGAATATATATAATATGTAGTGGAGTTTAATATGTGAGAAAAAGAAAATTTAGATTTTCTATAACAAAAAAAAAAAATAAATAAAAATAATAATACAATGGTAATAAATGAATTACAAAGTTAAACAAAATTGAATCGCTTCTTTTGGTCAATTATTTACTGTATTAAAATTATTTATTATTATTATTATTATTATTTTCCCACTAACTGTTGATCTATATTGAAATAATATAGATCAACATTTTATTTATTTCAAATATGTTTTGTACTCGGCGTGGATTTAATTTTTGTTTAATTAATTAATTTATTTATAATTAGATTAAACGTAAAGTATGTAAATTGAAAAACTGAAAATGTTAAACTATACTTTATGCTCCGGAAATAAAATTTACTGTCCTTGACCCTCACATATTCGGCTGAGCCTTGACCACCTTTTTTATCTTAATTAACATTTTTCGACAATTTCAAGTAATATTATAATTTTTAACAATAATAATGATGAAATAAAAAGATTTCGAAATATAACTGAATCCTGGAAACGTCACTTTACTTTCACATTCACAGTCTTCCTATTTTGTTATTCGACACTGTTATTTTTTTCTACTACGGCTATTCTTGATTAAGAAATCAAAAATTCAAATACGAGTTAGATTACTTGTCCGAGTATAAATCAACTTTAAATTTTCTCAACGCAATACACAATTTGAACTTTTTTTCTTTCTTTACGCAATCGAATATTATAGTACCTTTTTGGAAAATAATTAAAATCACACTTCAAAGATTACGAATTAAAAGTTGATTTTTTTAAACGTTGAAAATAACGTAGACGCAGAAAAATAAAACAGTTAATATTCCCATGAACAATTGCTTTCCAACCCCAGAAGACAATTTATGAACATTCTCACGATAAATTATGAAAGAAATACTATAAAACATTTATTCCAATAAATTTATAGGAAAAAATATTTTATTTTAGCATTTATGTTATATTTCATCACAAGTATGTTCATAAATTGTCTTCTGAGGTTGGAATCCAATTTTTTATGGTAAAATTAACTCTTTATTTTTCTGCATTTACATACTTTTAATACAGTAAATACATATACATAATTTGATACGCTGACAATAAATCAAGATAAAAATAACATTGAAATAAAATCAGCCACCTGCTTTTATTATACCTAAAAAAATTATTTCATTTCTTATCAGTAGTCCACGAAATGAATCTATACGAATTATCATAAGTTTGCTAAAAACAAATGTGTATCAACTCTTTATACTTACACTTATAATGTATGCTTCGTAATTTTTCGGAATAAAAATCCAATCCGACGAAAACTTTTTCGCGCGCCACTGATATTCCGTACAACGCTACGATCACATACAATTTAACCATCCTCGTACCCATTTTCACTTTATCTACAATCCCACTGGCTTTGACAGTTTTTCAATTCTTTCACAGACTCACATCTCGCCTTCTCCCAAATTGTTATAAACATCAGTGTCACCAAAAACGACTCTTTCATGACAATCACTCCTTTCCACTCTCTTATTTCCCTTTATATCATTATAAAGACTACAGCCGGTTACAATTAATAATCCTCGTGGCAAATTATTCGCACAATTCTATTGAAATCACGATGAAAAAAGAAAAATAAATAATTAAAAATTACACCGTACCGTCCACTGAATTATAATAATTTGCATATAAATCCGACGCGGAACAAAGGGGTAAAGAGTGGGTATTATTTACGAGTTACTTTTAGTGGAGCTCTGGAAAGAATCAGTTGGCGTTTATAAACTTGCTCCGAAGCGAGGTGAAGAGCCACACGAACGACAATGCGCCCGACGCAGCAAAAGACTTTCGGCTTCGTTTGTCAGCTCGACACGGTCGCTGGATATCTCAGACCTGTATCTAATCTCATATATGCAGCAAGGTGTACGCTGTACTGCGTACCAAGGAATCCACAATTCACAGGTTGATTCGTGAGAAAGATTATGTTGGCTTTATATATTTGAAACCGTACACGCTGTGTACTGCTCTTGTTATTTGCACAGGTTTATTCATTCGCTGAGTTTGCACATGATTTCATTCACTCGATCATGTGTCATTCAGTCGATAATTGATTTATTTTTCTGCTCTTCCCATTTCTTTTTTTGGCTATACACAGGAAAGATCATTTTTCAAAACCCAATTGGCATCTGTCGTATAATAATAATTGCATATAATTATTCATCACATGACCATGTCTGGGTAGTATGCTAATATATTTTACAAAATCTCATATTATAAAAAAAGATATTAGAAAAAGATTTGATCGAGGAATCGAATCCGTTACCTCAATGTCACCAGTCGCACAATTTACCGCTATTCTGCGCCACCGCTTAGAGATACAGATTTTACTTCACGGATATCCCCACTGACAAAATGTTAAACCACGCCCCTCTTGCATCAAGTGGTTGACAAAGATGAATCTTTTTGTAGAAGGGTAACGGGTTCCATTCCTTGATGAAAACTAATTTAAAATGAATGTTTATTAATTCATAAGTTTTAATATATTAAATTATAATTTCGAGTTATTATAAAAGATAGCAGCAACTACTTGGAAAAAAAAGAAAGATTGTGAGAACTGTGTATACTAGTAGCTACGGAACATTTTTTTTCCGAGTACTAATAAATTTTTCACAGTGTGATGAGGGACGTTTAATTAAAGACCACAATATTTTACCGCATGATTTATTTTAATCTTACTACTAAACTTTCTTTATGTTTAATATTAAATATAAATTATAAATTCCGGTAATTCTCGAGCATTTTAATAGACAAACAAAATTAATGCTGGGTGAAATGAATCAATCTCAGGATTAATTGAGATGCATAATTTATAATTATAAATAGTTTTAACTGGTCAAGTATAAGTTAACTTTAAACTCGACATATATAAATACATTATAATACGTATAAAATAAAATTCATATAATACCACGTTTTCACAGAAATAATTTGTGCCAGCAAGCAGTTTTATAACTGCATTTTTACAATTTCTCTCAAAACAAGAATGCAAATTTTCGTTTTTGGAAGTTTGTTGACCCTTTCAGTTCAACGTTATAAAAAACAATGTACTTTGTATTATTATAATGCGAGGGGATCACCACGCCCTCACAGTCTAACGGCAGCGCATAACGATACCAGACCGTTCTAGTCCACGCGCGATAATGGGAAACCGAGGCTCAAAGAGAGATATACGTCATATTCTGCCTTTTTGTCGTTCTTCAGGAATAAAGTTGGCACTGAAAGGGTTAACCGAAGTCTAATGTATTACGAGTAACGCGTGCATTTCAATAACAAAAGTGCATTTGATAAGTTTAAATGTAACGTAAAAATAATTATTTCTGTGTTACACAAAGATTTATCTTTACAAATATAATCATTAATAAATAAATTAATGATAAAATTTAATTAAACAATTTACCTTATGAACATGTACGAACATATTTCAGAAAATTTAATAAATATTTAACATAATAAATTAAAGATTTAAACAATTATGACAACAGTACAATAGATTATAAAAGTGACGAGTACACTGTGGAAATTGATCAAATAGGATGCACCTAAGGAAAGAAAAAAGATTATATTATTATAATGAATGTTTGAAATAGCAAAATCTTAGAATAAATTACTTAAAGTTAAAATATTAATATAAATATCTATTAAAATTATTAGCTGTAGATAATGAAGTTAAAAATAAATTGTTATTGATATATATAGCGATAATATGTTATACGAAAAGTTGTTTAAAAATTATCAAATTTATTTCTAAAATGTTATATATTAAATGTTTCTCTTTACTTTAAATGTTTAGCTATAATAAAATGTTTTTAAACCTTAATTTTTTATAAAAAAAAAACTGTTGAATTCAATACTTCCCACGGGACTTTTCATAATCTAATATTAGAAATTATTTCTATTACTATAAAAATGTTAATAACATTAAAATATTAATAATAATTGCAAAATTATTAACGCGTTAATACGTATTAAAAATATACCTGAATATACGCATGTTTGGTTGTTTTTTTCGCCAATAAGTTTATAACTGTCGGCGCATGTACAATTATTTTCACACACTAAAGTATTCGCTTTATGTACTTCGTCATAGAAGTAACAATCACCATCTTTGCACGTATCACCGATGACTGAAAATAATCATGATAAATTTAATTATTCATTTCATAATTGATGTATCTGTTGCGAAATGAAATTTAAATCCAAACATTTAAATTAAATATATTAAACAAATTCACTGCTCTAATTTGTTATTAAAAAGAATGTCGTTTAATTTAGCATATATTATTTTTTAATTTAGTATATATTATAATAATAATTTAGTAAGTACGTTAAAATTTTCAATTTATTTACAGCTATTTATTTCTATAATTTTGAGAACTGAAATTGCATAAGCTTATAAGATATGTTTGTATTTTAATAGGGAAAAAAATAATGTAAAATTATTTAATTAATATTCAGCAGCTGTTTCAAAAAGTTTTAACGACAAATGTTTGATTTCAAGAAGCCCAATAAAAACTAAGGAAGAGAAATACAATTGAAAATTTGTCACTAACGTTTGTCCCGAATGCATTTGGTGTTGTTATCGTTCACGTGATAGTTCTCGTTACACTGACAAGTGCTATTGCGACATAATGAGTGTGGTATTAAATTACAATTAATATCATCAGTGCATTCGTCTCCTAGATTGTGTGGTTTTGAAATGCATTTTGTGTTGTTTACATTTAATATCTCTTCATTTTTACAAACGCATTTATTATTGCACGTTGCACCAGTAGTAATGCATACATCGTCTTTGTTACAGGTTTCGTTAAATTCTGCATACAAAATGACAATAATATTTATTATTACATATTACTTTGCAATGAATTATAATTCTGCCGAATTAATAACGAAAACATACTGGCATTAAGCATCATTTAATAAGTCAAATGGGTTCGGTGTAGATATGTAGAAAATGTAGAAAATTGTATCAATTGTAAAATTATATAATACTGAACAGTTTTTAATGCTTTTGAATCATTTTTGATATATGTAAAAATGAACAGGTTTAATTAATAGAATGATTTCAAATAATATTGAATATCTCCTTATAAATAACAAAATATTTCTGTTTCTAGTTTTTGAAGCGGTTACGTTTCGTTTGACGTCTCCTTAAAAGTAATGAATTAGTAACAATACATTAAAATTTAAACGAATTAACTAATACTACTAATAACTACTAGTACTAACTTTTCCCACTTATGCACACTTTGTTCACATAAATAAATCCGTCCTGGCATTGACACGTTCCATCTTTACATGTCGCAGATTCTAATTCTCGACATTGCTCAGTGTTAGTGCACGCTCCTCCGAATTCCCTTTGAACTGAAAATAAGTCATAAAAATTATGAATTAGATGTATCTTTACGTATGTAATTATATTGCATCTGTATGTAATTATAAATGTGTTTTCCTATGGAAACATTTGTTTGCGAATAATTTGGAAAATATTCCGGGAAATTCTGTCAAATAAGAAATTTAATCATTTGAAATAGAATTGGACAGGGGGGGGGGGGTCAAGTTCCTTTGAATAAATTTCATTTATATAATTACACGGAGAAAAAAATTGGAATAAAAATTACTACACTGTACAATAACGCCGATGTAAAATATATTTATGTGGTATTTTAATAAATCAATGGTCAAAAGAGTACAAGATTTGTAAAATTTATTACTACCTACTACTGTAAAAATTCTGGGACATTTATTAATCAGTGTTGTTATGAAGTATAGTAATTTTTATTGCAGCTGTTTTCTGCGACTAGATTTTTACATATATTGCGTGTATATATTTACATACACTGTATATAATCTTGAAAATATCAAAAAAAGTTCAAATGATTAAATTTTATATAATTGGAACCAACCGAATTTTTGTCTGTGCAGTAATAACAGGACGGCAATAGTTTTCCGAAAATATTCGTCCAAATATGAACTTATCTCGAAAATGAAAGTCGGTTTCTTTTATTAAATGTTCCGAAAATCTTAAAGTTTAACAAAATTGTCTAGAAAAAGATAAGTGAATTATTTTGATAAGATTTTCAGACCATTTGGGTTTTCATTTTCAAGAAAAGTTTATTTTTGGACGAATATTTTCGAGAAACTGAAGCCGCCCTGTAATAGCTGGAACAGAAAAACCTACAGAAAAAAAATCTACTGGCAAAATCTTCATTTAGACAAATAAATTTAAGAAAATGGAGAGGTTTTAGACAAACGGTCAGCAAAATATTCATTATATACTTTTATAACATTGTGAATAATTTGCTTTGACATAGTCGGTATTACAAACGCAACGTTTTGATGTATTGCACACAGCATTGGCTGGACAATCGGAATTATTTGTACACTCGCTGGATTCTTGATGTTTCTCATTTGGTGTCTCTGAAATGAGAAAAGTTCTTTCAGTTAGGTACTCGAAAGGAAAAGACGTGACAAAAATAAATAATATTGTTCGAAAAGTGGATGAAAAGATGAAAAATTACCATCTTAAGTTAGCAAAAAGTATCGGCACGTTTTGCGATTACGAGATAGTAATTACATAATAATAATTTTTCAATTTCACACAAGCATTCGAACATTTTCAAATTCAATCAAGCATACGACCAGTTTTCTAACAATGTTAGTAATTTTTATTACATAATCTTTTTTAATTAGTAATACATTTTATTTTTATTATAGAATACTCAATGTTTAATTATTCATGCTCGAAGAAAAAAATTGTCATAATCGTATATGGTAATTATAATAGTTTGCATTTTATTTTTAGTATTTAAAAAATTATCCTTATCAAGGTACACTGAGAGAAATATATGAGTATATTTTACTAAGTGTTTTCGTAAAGTTGTGATATATTATCTTTCTTTTAAATAAATACTAATATTATTTCATATATTACGAATTCATATATTACGAATTACCAAGATCTTGGTAATTAATAATA
>JABFPN010006155.1:0-11978 GCA_022817305.1 Leptoteleia sp. ZL-2020
AATATTTATATATCTGGTGTCAAAATTAAACTTAAGAATCAATTCTTATATTCTACATTTATATTAATAAACTTGGATATTTTGATTGTTTAACTAATGAAGTTTTATTGAGTTTAAATAGAGAAAAATTTTATAACTCGGTGAGTCGTATAATACGATAAGCCGGGTTACAACATCCGTCTTTCAGTAAAAATTACAGCTTTTTATAAGCAAAGAAACTACACGGAAAATAATTTTCGGCTATTACAAGTAAAAATTTGGTCAATGCAGCTAGAAAATTTAGTTAGTATAATTACAAGTAAACACTATGGTCAAATCAGCAAAAAGAATTTGGTCCCGCCAATAGTGTTTAATTAGAAAAAAATGTTTGGTTGATTTAGCAATACATTGAGAGAAAAAAATATTAATTTTTATAAAAAGTTTACTAGTTTGGCATTATACTTGCAGAATATCATTATATGGCAAACTAAATTATGAAAATTTATTAAAACAGTTTATTAGAAATTGTTATTCCATATAGTTTTGTACAATATGACATTCTGTCTTATGAACGGCATAGGTTAGAGACACTGAATATACACCTAATGGACAAAAGATGTAATAAACAATTTGTCAACAATTAGAAATCAGTTTATTAAAATTTGAAATCCCTTGGTTTCTAATTTTTAATATTCTTTCTCCGTGTATGGATATCTTTCTTAAGAAAACATGCTAGTCGGTTATACGCAAATTTACGCTCAGTCAAATTTGTATAGGTGTTTTGAGTAAATGATTTTGTCAATCCGGACAGAATTTCCGCGTTTATTTGACCAGAAGTTCGTAACCATATAAGTTTATCTACTATGTCTAAACCATTATTTTGCGTGTAGTTTTAAATGTTATATTTATAAACGAAATAGAAATATTTCCTGTTAAAAAACTGTAATTTTTACTTAGACGGATATACATCTGAAACACAGTTAAAAACAGTAATTTCTTCTGTCACATTTTTCTTAGTATACATTTGATGATAAAACGATATAAAACAAACATTCTTAACGTTTATAACATTTTTATTTCAAATTATGCAATATAATCAATAAAATTTAAAAATCATATCTCGTAATATAATGATTAGAGTTTTTAATGCAATATGAACATGGAGTTATTCGAGAAATGGAATCAAGTGTGATTAATATTAATTTGTTGTCTTCAGAACGCATAGTATATGCATGATAGTATTCACTCAAGCAAATATTGAATTATTTAATAATTTAACTTACATTTCATTAGAATAATTTAATAGAATTTTTAGTATTGCAAAAAAAAACTATTGTCTTTTTTATTTATGACAATATGTAACAATTTTATGTATTATGAATACTCTGAATATATGCACCACACAATAAATTAATTTTTAATTACCTGCGCACTTTGTACAGCATACACTACACCACAGATAACAGTATCAATTAAAACTTCACATATAATATTATATAGTTCAAATTAAATATTATATTTATAATTATTATTCAAATATTATTTAAATAATACAGTTCAAACACCAACGGTTGTAACCTATGCTGTCAAATTTTAGATATACGTTGATGCAATGCGCGCGCAGTTCAGTTGCAAGTAGTTTCACATTTTCATAGCATGAGGGCACTGCTTTTCAAGCATGAAATCGAAGCAATATTAGCTTGTGAATCGCGCTTTTAGATTATAATATATAGAGTATAATACACACGAATATAGTAAGATTTTTTGCATGTACAGCTAGAATTCCTTGCTACCACAGAATCAGAATATAGCTTGCTTTGTAAGCAAGGTTTCTCCTGCTATTAGAATTTAAATTTTTTCTCCATGAAGACAGGTAATAAACTAAATGTACTATTAATTAAAATTAAATCATTTTTCAACTCGTTACAATATTAATTTAATGTCCAAGACTTTTTTAATAATTTTTATATAATATACATATAATAATTTTAATAAATCACAGACTTCTTTCAATATTTATGTTTATAGGATCGATATAAAAGTCGGACCGGAAGGTTTTCAGGTCATATACACGCTATAACATTTATATGTATTTTAAATATTTGCATTATTTGAATGTATGTAAGTTAACAACGGCTACACCACCCTGCCATAATTTTATTTTAAATCTAACTAAACTTACCACTCTAGGTTCAGGGCCGTGTTAGCTAGTAGGTACCTTATAAACCCCGTTTTATCGAATGTTTTTATTGGGAACGGCCCAATAAGTACCACAATTCCCGTTATGCACCGGGTGCTATAAATACTTGCTAATACAGAATAACAGATGAAAAGAGCCTTCCTTTTTAAAGAAATAACTAAACTAATAACACCGATTTTATTGTAGAACCTTTATTTCTTTAGTCAGTACAATAGGTAACAATGACATGTATAATTAAATTGATATAATAAATATAACTTTAGATGTAGTCAAATAAAATTTTTTTTGTAATACGTGCACAGAAACTGCTCTGTTTCCGTCCTGTTTAGAATACGGAAACCAGCTAATTATAGACGAGGACGGAAACATGCTGGAGTGGCATGTCGCTCTCGTGTTCGTTTCAATTTCGTTTAAATTTCGGTTCCCTCTCGTTTCAATCTCTTTCGTTTTCTTCATATGAAAATCTCAATTTCATTTCGTTTTAAACGAAAGTTACGACAACGTCGCAATTTTTTGAGAGAACGGTGTAAAAGTGTGTTTATTAGTAATAAAACAAGTTTAATTTAAGCGAATTAAAGAAGTAATTGAGAAAGTAAATGTTAGTTTTGAAATATGAATTTGTTAAATTTTATAATTGTAATAAACATACAATTTGTGTTTGTACATGTACAAATTTTGTTAAAGTTTATATATTTTAAAATTACATCTATAAAATTTAACAAATTCATATTCGAAAACTAATATTTACTTTTTCAATTTCTTCTTTAACTCGTTTAAATTAAATTTATTTTATTACTAATAAACACACTTTTACACCGTTCTGTCAAAAAATTGCGACGTTGTCGTAACTTTTGTTTAAATTGAAACGAAATTGAGGTTTTCACAAGAAGAAAATGAAATTGAGGATAAATGGCAACGAGATTGAAACGAGAGGGAACCGAAATTTTCAAACTCAAAATCGTTTTATGACTTTTAATTATTTGTAATAACCAACGTTTTCATCAAAAAGCGATTCTTTTTTATTAATTTTTAGAATAATTATTATTGAATATACCTAGAACTCCCATAAGTGTTAAATTGACACTGAACGTTTTTTGTTAATTTATGGTTAATTTTGTACATTTTATGATTGTAAAAACAATCTACATTTACATTTTCACTTAATATAATCATTTTTATGCATAATAAAAGCAATTAATAAAAAAAATGTTCACTTTTATATTGAAGTTGTTATCAAGGGTGGCGGCAGCCACCCGACGAGCCAAGTCAATATATTTAATTAATTAAATTAAAAAAATATGTAAAATCAAATTTGAACGAGATGAAGGTAAATGAAAGTTCTTATGCTTTTATATATAAAAAGTTATTTATATTTATATATAAATATAGTACTGATAGTTCACCTTAAGGTAATGTTCAAAGTCTGCTGCCACGGAATTAGTGTCTTTTTAATTGAAAATAATAGTAATAATTATTTTGTAAAATAATGACCAGACCACCATTCTTTAGCACCGGGAGAATATTACTGCATATATAAATATAATTGTTGATAAAGACTGATGAAAAGCGGTGTGAATGATAATTTTTTATCGACATTTTGTATATCTAAAACCAGTTCACACCATTTTTTGTTGTTTTTCTTCAAAACACATATCATTATAATCTACAATACTCTCTTAACGTTGTAGAATGGCGGCCTGGTCATTATATTACAAAATTATTATCCATTTCATTTTTATAAACGAAAACATCAAAGCTAATACTGCAGGGCGTTACTTATGCTTGAAGCATCACCTTAAGGTGAAATGTCACTCGTTGACCAACTCAAAATGAGGATAACCTCAAAAATAATACATATCTTTAAATATATTGTAAAATAAAATTCATTTAAGAAAAACGCAATGTACGTCCACAGTTAAACAAGTTTAGAATGTTTTAAATTGCTTTTTACGTATTGCAACAATTCTCAGAGAGCTATCTTTTGGAAATAGATTTGAAACAAACATCTAAATAGTCGATGAAACCATTTCCAAAAGTTAGCTATCGGAAAAAATTTGCAATACGTAAAAACTAATTTAAAGCATTCTAAACTTGTTTAACTGAGAACGTGTGTTGCGTTTTTCTTAAATGAATTTTTATTTTACAATATATTTAAAAATATGTATTATTTTTGAGGTTATCCTCATTTTGAGTTGGCCAACGAGTGACATTTCACCTTAAATAAAATTTTTTAAGAGTGTATGTAATATAGCTCAACCTTTGGAAATCGTTTTTTTCCACTTGGAAAACGACTTTCAAAAGTTAAGTAATTACACATCACAAAAGTAAATAGTTCGCACTAAATGAGTACCTCTCATTGTGAATAAATTACTTATCATTGAGAAATTTTTATAATTAAATTATTCTGTGAAAATAGTTAAAAATACACTAATCTAGTAATAAACGACTGTGATTTCACCTTAAGTTCTGAGTAATGGTAGAACTGCGAAGCGACTAAATTGTGATTGAGTAGCCGACTTTGCCATTTCAAATTTTCTAATTTCGCTCTAATAATATAGCAAAATATTGTAGGACTTGCAAAAGTCGATACATAATTCAAACTGTACGTGTTGTTTGTTTTCATTTTTAGGACCGTTGACGGCAAGGATAAGAAAAATAAGAAGAAAGGGCTTTTCTAAAACTGCGAGTTACCAAATATAAGGCAAGACCAACTTTTTTCAACATCTCGTTTACCGTGTAAGTTGATTTTTAATTTAGGTTATTTGAAATAGCCTTTCTACAATCGCCGTCATGCATTAAGAAGTCTTCGAGCAGCCGTGCACTTTTTCAAAGTGAATCGTCAACATTTTTCTATTAAACATTCTTCGTTTAACATACTTTATATGAGGTCATGAAAATTAAAGGACAATGAAATGTCCAGCGTCAATATTTGTCACACCTAGATATTTGTTATTATGCCGTTACGCCATAACTTTTATACCGATCGCACTTCTAGGAAATATGCATGATTCAACTGAAGAATAAAATGTTTTTACAATACAAAATGTAAATCAGCGACATTTATGAACACCGGACAAATTATACAAAATGTAAACGAATTTTATTTGTATTTGGTTTACTAAAAATGTGTGAATTATTTTTTTTGTTTATTACAGATGAAATAAAAAATGTTTACATATATTATGCATTTTAGAAAACGTGTTATTCTTCAGCCTCATATATACATGTATTTTTTGAACGATATTCCGGAGTTAAGTTTGCATTTCCTCGTTTCGTATTTTTATTTTTATTGTCATGTTACAATTACTCGAATTTTGAATACGCTGACTATTCTAGTGACTTAATTTGCGATGCACTTTATTTAATTTAAACTATTCTTTTTTATTTGTTGAGACTGAGTTCAAAAATTAATTCGACATTGTACAAAATGGAATGGAAATGATAACGAGGAAATCAGCTCCAAGCAATGAAACGAAAATGAAACAACCAATATTAAATGATACAAAAATCGATTCTCGTTCTTCGCTTATGTATTTTACACTCGAAAACTCTTAATTTAATTTTTATTTATAATAAACGACGTATAAACAAAAATAAAAACTTTTTTTTATATATTACAATTAAATATACATACATACCCTAAGGAAACATAATAGTGAAATTAGTATTGATAGAATATTGATGTTTTTGTCAGTTTCATACCGTACATTGCGGAATTACAGGATCAATGTCGTCGAATCTACGTGCAAATGGCTGCTTAGACGATAGTAAAATGTCGATGTTAAACTGATGTTAATACTATATTAATAGAACATTGTTTCCATGTTAAACACTGTCAGTAAAAAAAGCAGTGACAAAGTTATCAATACTATATTCCATTTCTTCCTATTATCTCATACTATGTACACTGAGAGAAATTTGTTCGTGCTGGAACTACGGTCCGTAGTTAAATTTGTACCTAGCTATATTTTCTTGTCGTGGCAGCACTACTTTCTTATATCAGTAACTAAATTTCGTCCAACTACTAAATTCTTGTTACCACGATTACATTTTTCAATTGCAATAACTAGAATTATTTCAAGAGTAACCGTAAAACTAATATTAGGCAGCGAAATTTAAATATTTTTCTCAGTGTACTATATATGAATGTATATATAGCGTGTGAAAGCTATTATATTCAATATTCTCAAAATTTTTAACGTTTTTTTAAGATTTACGTACAAATGATAATAAAAAATTAGCCAGTCAAAAATTATTTTAGTATACTGGTATTCAATATAAATATTTTAACATCAATTGGTATCACCTAAGCGGAAATTTGCACACTAATTCGATATAGATTCTGTTGTTGAGATTGACAAAAATGTCTATATTTCATCAGTATTACTTCATTAGTTATATTACTTTAGGGTGTGTATGTATATATATATATATATAGTAAGCGGTAGAATTACAGAAATGTCAAAAAAAATACCTGTTTCACTTTTACACCTGTATTCATTATAAATATAGGTATAAATAATACAAGCAGTATATTTTTGGACATTTTTTTAAATTGACCCCGCACCATATATGCATGTACACATATGTATACATTGAAAAAAAAAATGGCGTAAAATTCCAATATTGATCGCTGCAAAAATGTCAGAGATTAATGAAGTTTTACATGTTGTTTTGGGGAAACCCAGTTCTATGTGTAAATTCGCATGCTAGAAGGAAAACAAGAATGCCATTAAACCAATACGCCAACTTCAGTGTATTGTTTTTTTGTTGACAATTTTTCACCTAATATTGCAACCTAGAAATGTCAGTTGATTCTGTATTAACGTAAGAATAACATTAGTACAATCTATTACTTTTTATGGTTAATTCAACAGTTTGAAACTTAATGGCATTTTTGCTATGCATCTATGTTGTGATTTCACGCATAGAGTTGTGTTCTCACATAGCATTGTGTAAAATTCTAATAGTTATTGCTGGCATGATTAAAGCGATAAAGGTGAATGTTCCACTTGATAATAATGTAAGAATCATACTGTGTGAAATATACAAAAAAACCAACTTGAGATTAAAAGGATAGATTTATACAAAGATTCAGTATTTAATGAACAAAATAGCGCAATGAGAAATTTAACTCATAATTTTCTACCTTAAAACTTGATATTGATGGCAAAATCATGGACTGAATTTGTAATATATGGTTATGACCTAATTTATGAGTCGCAATAATTTTGTAACAAAAAAAGAAATGTATATTAATTATCTTTTCTGAATAACTGAATAAAAATATATAAAACGTTTAATAAATATTATATGTAATAATAATGTAAAGTATCCATGATGGCAATACAACGCCACATACACTGAGAAAAATTATAGAATAAAGCTTACTATATTATTAATAACCGGCTGACGGGTGTGTACTTATGATAGGATTTATTAATAAATATAATTAAAATTATCATATATGTCTTATAATTTATTATATTATTTGATAAATTCTATCATATGTGCACACCCGTCCACCAGTTACTATATAATTTTTCTCAGTGTAGAGCGTTCCGTTTCCGACATTTAATTTAATTTTGAAAATATTCATTGCTTACAACAACAAAAGATCAATCCAGATGAAATGTTACATAATTTGTATAATGATAAACTTAAAATCTTATTACAAATAAGGCATAATATATTTGAATTGGGACATTCACCTCAATTCTGGAATTTTACTGTACCTGTGCTTTTCAGTGTAATTTATATTATATATATGTGTATTTTAATCATGCGTCACGTTTAGTCAGATCAATTCGTTGATTTTGTATTTTTACAGTATACTTAAGAGTACAAGTGTGTGAGTGTTGATATAGGAATTAAATCGTAATGCAAATCATTGGGGCACATTTGAGTAAATCACGGAAGCATTTTTTATTTGCGAAACATTACCCAAATGATTCGAAGCATAATATACGGAGCGTATTTTTGTTGTATTTAAAAAATAATATAATTAAATATAAAATTCAGAATGTTTCTTGTCGAGGCTCAAGAAATGAGTGATTTTGGATATATAAATAAATAATAACTTTTTGAACAGAAGTTATATCTAATATGAAAGAATGAAACTATTCTTTTCAGTTTTGGGTTTTATGTTAGAATTATATGTATTTTAAGAAATGTTTAATGCCATTAAAAAACCGCATTGCATCTTCTTAATCATTAATTTGATTTACATTAACTGTGATTTCATTTAAATCAATTTAATTTAATTAAAATTAATATAAATGAAATGAACTTAATATTTAATTATGTTATTTCTTAAATATATGTTGCGTATAAAAATATGTACTTTTCATTAAAAGCAATACATTTATGTGAGTAGAATTATACTTGAATCCCACATTTTGAGTTTTGCAGTTATTTGGATTAATAGAGTCCGTTGGCAACACTGTTAATCAGTAGAATTATGTTAGTCGATCCGGTACAAATGTTATTAATTTTCGTTACTTTACTTGATCATTATGAGTAATGATGAATTAAAGTATGACATATAAATTCTCAAGTAAATAGTGTAGACTTCACGTTAATGCAATATTGTTAAAGGTTAGAAAATAATTAATTCGAATATGACGTACAATTTTTACTGCAATATTCAGTGAAAATATTCAATCCTTTGTTGATTATATATTTTCATTGCACTGATTCGACAACTATGTTTTTTAGAACATTTAAAATTATAAAACTATATAGAATGTTAACCATACCCAAGCGCGGTAAACCCTCTGCGTTCAAATAGATTTTTCTAACCTGCTATTTTATTTACCAATCAATTATGTTTTCGTAATGTAGAACTTACGAGCACCACTCCCAATGGTGTACAGCTTGTGGGATACAAGTATAAATGCAAACAAAATGGTCAACGAAATCTTAGCATTTTGTAAAGCACAAAAGTTAGTGCCAACTTAATATATATTTGTATGAATGTAAATGTATGCGAGCATATGTAAAAAAAGGTAAATTAAGTGTACTTTTAGAGACAGTTTCGCGCGTTTTCTTCAATCACTATCGATAATTCCCATTGGTGCATTTCAAACGAGATGCAGTAACTGGAAAATGATTTTTTTTTTAAACCTAAAGAAAATGTATTGCTGTACAAGATAATTAAGTTTTATAATATTGCTGCCAAAATAATTTGTTTGCGTACTTTTTTAAATATGTAGTTGAAAAAGCAAACATTTTGTAATATTATACATTTATTTTATTCTGAATAATAAAATTTGTAGATCTCATATGAAAATGATTAACTGATGATTTCGTACCAGTCAGTCAGATGATTTACACATGATCTCTTGGATTTTTTTATGCAATTTTATATGCATCGGATAAGTGTGAAGACGAAACTTGTCATTTTTGTATTGATGTTATTTAATCGAATATAACTAATATTATCATAATCATAAGTTGTGTATATTTTGCATAAAATACTGATATAAAACATTGCATTTAGAAAAGCAACTGTATTAAAGAGCTTTATTTTTCTTCCGTTGAAGCAGAATCTTTTGTTCAAAACTTACAATATTAAGTTTATTAAAGAAAAATTAAAAAATATATATAATATCATCTAAGTCTCAATATACATGATTAATATCCCTAGAAGCTAAGCATCAAATACGAAATACAACATTTTTAATAAGCTTAATTAAGTTTTGTATTCTTCATCCTTATCTTCTAATTTAATATAATAATTAATTTTATTATAAATTTGAATTGTACAGATTTACACATTTGATAATTTTCTTTAATACTTGTTTGATAATTTAATACAGTTCACAATTTATTTTACAATACGAATCGTGATTTATTTATATCGCAATAATATTTATAAAATTAATTAATCGAGATCTTGTCAATTGGAGAATATGCAATTGTTTCTAAAAAGTAAGTTCCTCGAGTGCTGCGATCAATGTCCTCTCCCATGTAGGCTGTAGGTTTATTATTGCATTTACCAAAAAGATATTCCATCCAAGAATCACATTGTACTGCGAGAAAAGCTTTTGGATTTTTAATGGATTCAATCATCAACTGGTAAGATCTTTCGTGACTACAAGTTTCTATTAAAAAATGATTTATTTTGTTAATTTTATTAATTATGTCACTAAATGTCGCTGCCCTGGTTAAAAAAACACAGGTTTTCATAAAACAAAACTGTTTTTATGAATCCCTGTGGTTTTTGTAACAGAAAAATCATAAGACGTTTACAAGTATTTGCATACAAATATCTATAAACTGCTGTGAATATTCATATAAATTCACTACTTTTTTAATTTGATTTCTATCTACTGCAACTTTTCTCAGAAAGCGATCATCTTTTGGAACTCGTTTCACTTACTATTTCAAGTCATAAAAAATTTCTTTACTACCCATGTAAAAAATGTTATATATAGGTTGCCATATATGCCAACATATATACGGGCATATATGCAGGCATGTTTTTGAAAACATACGCCGACGTATATGCCGCATATGTATTTTGATAAACATATATACCAACATATATGCGTTTTATATGTCACCTATATGTGGTAGGCTAAAATACGTTAACGCGGATTAGAGTATGAGAGTGAGGGGCCGCGTTTGAATCGTCAAAAGAAACGAATTAATGAGCGAGAGAGGTGATAACAGTTTTACCGTTACAATTGTAAAGTAGGAGAGCGAGGAAATGTAGGTAAGTTGGGTGAACTGCTTTATCTCCAGAGACGTGGGAGATTTGAAATTTAGTTTTGAAAATTGGTTGTATATGTCATATGAGGTTTCTTGTAATTTTGATGTATTTATAGATGACACCGATCGAAATAGAATATCTAGATTTTAGGTATTGATTAAGACTTTAGTAAAATTGAATTTTTTTCGAGTTTTTCGAATGATTGTTTAATTATTTGTCTTTGTTCACGATAAAGAGGACACTCAAAGAAAAAATTAAATACTGTTTCTGAAGGATGTGCGCAGTTGCATTTTGGATCTGATTGTAATCTTAAGTATGTTAACTATCAGCTTTCTGTTTTCTGTTAATGAGAAAAACCATGGTTTTTATGATTGCTTTATATAAATTGATCAGGAGTTTGGGGTTTGCTCCCCATTTTTTCCTCGCTAGAAACTTCATCATGATGATTCTGGCTGATATTTTTTTAGAGGTTTCCAGTCTAGCTAGTAGTGCATTATGACGCCTAGAAATTTAGTTGAATCAACGGCACGGTAGATATGATCTTTTATTTTGATGTTGATTAAGTTAGGATCTATTTTTTTTCTTTGTAAATACTATTAGGATTTTATCTGGTGATATTTTCAGGTCTCTAGAGCTTAGTATGGATTGTAGGTAAATCTTATTTTTTTTTATAGCGGAGAGTGGGTTTCCAAATTTTTGTGGGTTGTGTACACGGCGAAAAAAGTTAGTAGAAAAATTATTCAGATGTTGAAATAATTTATCAAACTGTATGAGAAAGTAGTGACGAAGCAATAAATATAATAAGAATTATCGAACAGTTTGTTAAAAATCTTAACCAAACTTCTTGATCATTTTTATCAAACTACATAATAATTTTTACCGAAATGTCGAAAACTGTTAAAAAAGGAAAAATCTCCTTACTTAAAACTTCATACTTCTTTTGTTTATTCTACAACACGTAGAAACAACAACATTTAACGACTTATTATTTAACCTAACAACAACACCACACACTTTACCTTCTTCTTCATATACACCATACGAGTATTTTCTACTCGCTTATGCCCATTATACGAGTAAAGT
>JABFPN010006156.1:0-11975 GCA_022817305.1 Leptoteleia sp. ZL-2020
TGTACATTCGCACGCGAGGAATTTCCATTCCCATTCCCTCCCTCCCTGGTGACTTTCAATCGTCAACATTTCTAGCCTCCTTCGATGAAGTCGTGGCTTCTCCATTCGGAATTGTAATTAGCAAAGGTTCCTTTAAAGTTATATCCTGGTGGGATACAGTGAGAAAAAAGATATACCACAAATGACTATTTTTTGTATCAATTTGAGGATATATTGGAAAAGTAATTATTTCTACTGTTAATAATAGTAAAATTTAAAAGTCACGTAGTAAATATTAGTAGAAAGGTACTACAAAATTTGGTAA
This sequence comes from Leptoteleia sp. ZL-2020, assembly GCA_022817305.1. NCBI lineage: Eukaryota > Metazoa > Arthropoda > Insecta > Hymenoptera > Scelionidae > Leptoteleia > Leptoteleia sp. ZL-2020. The sequence goes on from JABFPN010006156.1 coordinate 305, forward strand.
TCATCATTTTTACTAGTTTTAATAGTAAAATTTTTCACTCTTCAGTAATATCCCCAAATAGATATAAATTGTTTTCAATTGTACTATTACTTTTTTCTCAATGTATAAATACATCCAGAGGAATAATTCAACGGAAACAAGTTAAAACAACTTTTTCTATAATTAAATAATTCATTTGGGTGGGAAGTTCATAAATATTTATGAAAATTAAAAGAATATATTTAATTTCCATTCATTTGATACAAATAAATAAAACGTTGGTTTTAATTCAGGGATTTGTTTAAAACTAAAGAAAAAAAAAAAACTGTTCCTGGTTAGGAAAGTGGAAATCTTTCCATCTCACGCTTACCATACAGCTAGTTTATTACTCCATTATAAACTACAAAAAAATAATACTTAAATTAAAACTGGGTAATTTTTATTCGTTACAAAACGCAATTTCGCCTCTGATAAAGAGAAAAAAACACCCCAGCAACCACATCAACAATTATATTTCCATATTGGTTTAAACAAAAGAAAGCTTTAGCTATTATTTGCATATCAAACGTGTAGTAATCGAGCAGAAAGAACAGGGTAATAATAACAAAAAAAAAAAAAAGATTTATTTTCATGCACGATTATGCATCGCGCGAAATGAAGCAAAACGAAGCCTGATTAAAGGGGAAAAACTGACGGGAAAGAAAGAGCCATAAAAAAGGGAGGGAGAAGCGGGAAGGAAATCAAAGCGGGAGGGGGGGGGGGGGGGGGAGGTGGATGAAAAAAAAAGAAGTGGGGAGGCAGAGCATCGGGATGCAAAATTATGCGCAATTATGCGAAATCGTGCACGATCATAAATCGCGCAGAAGTGAGTCATGAATATATAAGGAAAAGAATTGTTTTTGGCGCGCAGCTCCGAGCGAGTTAATGGACGTATTGACGTTGTGCATTTCAGGGCCCGAAAACGGCGAACAAGCTCCGGCAACGATTCCGAGCGGGCGTACAATAGCTGGAGCGAGAACCGAATAATACACGGCTGCAGCCGCGAGGGTTGCCGCCACAACGAGCGCGGCGATTGCATGGACGAGTGCACCGCCGCCTTGGTCCTGATGTCGCTCTCTTGCTCTCCGCACAGTACTCACAACCCACTGCCACTTCACTGCCAACACAATTACGGTTAGTGCCAGCCAGTCCCGGTCATCCAAACGGCCCTTTCCTCATCATCCTCCTCCTCGTTCTCCTCGTCTTCCTCCTCTTCATCCTCCTCCTGCTTACCTCTTTTACCACTTATTCCGCAACAGTCGCTGACTCTTGGATTAAGACCTTATTGACTGAGGAAGAGATGCCAAAAGTGGGTTAAATTGTTGTTGCCTTGGGGTAGCAATTGATTTCGCAGGTTTGTTATTTATTATGAGCATCAATGAATGGGTAATTCGGATGATGGGTGGGCTTTATCCTTTTTTTTCTCTCTTCTTCTTTTCCTTCTTCTGTTTCCAAACAGTATGGCTGATTGTGTGCTCAAGGTAATTAAGTATCCTTGGCTTTTTCTTCATGATATTAATTTAAATGACTTTATTTTGTTTTAGTTTGTGTAGTTAAGGTGATTCTTCAGTCTGTCAAAACGTCATCTGGTATCTAGGTTGGGTAGTAAATAAGATTGCTCCAAAATTTGGTAGGATGTTATGTGAAAATGAGAGAATAGTTGGGTATACTTTATTTGCTAAATCTAACTTTATTTTTTATTAATTATCCTTTGACTGCTGTCTTTCTTTGTACTGCGATATATTTATTAAATTTGTAAGATTAAAGTTACATTTTGACAAATAAAGTGTATTCAATGGTTCTCTCATTTTTACATTGCATTGTGTCAAATTTTGGTTTAATTCTGTTGACTAAGTAGAATTTCAACGAAACATACGATCAAGTATGACATTTGTTATTAATTAAAGTAAATCAATTAACATTTGTTTACATTGATCGAAGGCAGCGAGATAAGTTGGAAAAGAAATTGTCAAATTCTCGAATATAAAATGTAATAATAAAGTTATGGTTGATTTGCTTGGATGTCTTGGTATTACATAATATTGTAACATGATTTACAATGTTGAACGGTCGCTTGTCAATGATTCAAATCTACTTTCAGCGAAAGAGTTGGATTTAAATATTTTCCAAGAAAAAGTTGAGATTATACTTGGAAAAGAAGTTGTTATTCGAGCTAAGTATGCTTAAGTCAGTCAAGTTTAGAAGCGTATAAACATGTCAAGAAAGTGACATTCCATCGTCAAACGAATCGACTCCCAAGACTGCACAAATAATCATACGAATTAATTAATGTAAAGTGTATGTAACCACTTCGGAATTCATAATTTCACGGGCCAATAACCCTTCTTGGTAGTTGCGTTACAGATCAAATAATTAATTAACCAATTTCTTAATTGATCCGTATAGTATCTACAAGATGTAAACTGAATTTGTTGTTGCCTCTAATGATTAGTTTAATCTATAAAATGACAGGTTGATTATCGACGAACAAAATCTAATAAATTACTGTTGAAATGTTGGATTTTTTCAATATAGTTTATTCTATAATTTCGTAATTTAAGTAATAATATTAATTATTAGTACATATTACACAATGAAAAAAGTTATAGTCATAATTAAAACTAAAGAAAAAATTAATTAAAACATTTTCATATTCTATAAATGATAATAAAAATGATAGGTAAACAAGTAATTTGGCATAATTCTGAAAAAAGGAAAAAAGATGGTCTATTGAATGTGTAATGTAAGGGAGAAAAAAATGTGTTTTCCCTGGAGTATTCATTTATCTAGCCTGGACTTTTCGTTCTGGTTTCCGCGCGATGTTTGGTTATCGGGTTCTTTGTCTTCCTGCGCAGTGTCCTAATAAACGCGGTGCAAAGTTCCGCGATCGAGCTGGTGTTACGTGCGTGCGAATGATTCGCCGCAAGAAGCGATATCGCGCACGGAATAAACCATAACGGCCTGGCCGAACGTCCACAAGGAAGTTGGAAAACGTGCTTTCGCGCGCGCGGAAATTTTGTTTTCTTTATGCTCGCGCGCACAAGCGAGCCAGGGGACTTTTGCTTACGTTCGACTTAATCCGGAGAACAATGATGCATGTTAGCGGAATAATTGTACTCTTGCGGAAACACGCGCTCTAGCATTATCAACGTGTCGCGCAAAAAACACATTATCGCGTCGTGCATTTGTTTCGTCACTTTTTCCAGCTTACGTTTAACCTACGTTGTCGAATTACCATCTTGTTTTCAATCGATTACGCCTATAACGCTTTTTCCAATTTTTAATTCTAATGTTTTGTTTTCATTTGTAAACAGTATTTTATTGTCAGTTTAGGGACTCGATAAAAGTTTGACTTTCAAAACAAACATGTTTACGTGACTTTAATCGGAGTACTGTATTACTTTCAAATTCATACTGCAAACGTTTGACGGCAGCAAAGAGTGCAATAGTCAATATTTTATTAATACATATAAAAAACGTTTGATAAATTGTGATGAAATTTTATCCTTCCAATTATATTTCAATAGTTTGTTCACAATATTTGTGTTTTGTTGGAACATGAATTACTTAAAGAATTCATGTTCCATGAAATTCCAAATAAGTTTTGTGACAGTAAGTAACAAAAATGTCTAGCCACCTAACGTGCTTTTAACCAGAATAAGTAAAGAGACTGGAGAAACTTTGTCCTCGCGTTACAAAACAGTATAACAATTTTTCTTATTAAAGTTTATTATATTCTTACAGAAATTATAATCTCACATTCAACTTATTATTTAACATTTATTAATTTACAGGGTAAATAAGTCCTGTTCATTTGGTCAGGATCCTTTAATCCTTTTTACCAATCTTCTCCAAAATGATTTCCTTAAATTTCTAATTAACACCTCCAAATAGTATACCTTTCAGTACATATAATATGACAAAGTGTAATAAAAATCACTAACATTCTTAGTCATCTGGTGATATACTTGAAATAGTTGCAAAATTACGAAATCATTTCCAAACTGATACCTTTTGATAACTCGGAATAATAATTTTTGACCTTTACGTATGCATACGACGAGTTGACTAAGAATGTTGGAAATGTTGATTGGATGTCGTCTGGGGGGGTGTAAAAGTTAATAGGTAACGATGACGATTCTAAGGAAAGTTGAATTTTTGTTGGAAATAGGTTCTTGGGGAGGACGAGGAAGCGGCAATGTCGTAGTGGGATCTCCAGGGGCCGGTGGCACGTCGAACAGCAGCAGCAGCAGCGACGGTTCGTGGCGAACGGGAACCCCGAGTCCCCCGCTCAGCGACGAGGGTGCACCGATGAACGGCACTGTCTGGCCGAGCGCACATCACGCCTCGCACAATCACCATCAGCAACAGCAGCAGCAGCAACATTACGCCCCCAATTCAACGTCGGGCTCACCCACGGGAAACACAGACGAAGGCATCGTGCCGGATTTCCTCGAGGAACACCCAAGAAAGAAGAAGGTAAATTTACCTCTCCCCCACTTACAAGAATGGAAATACGTTCGGTTAATAAGCGTCACACTTTGAACAATACTTGTTATCAAAGTAGAGTACTAGGAAGATTTAAATGACACGTGCAGGACGAATGTGTAATAATTTTTATTCAACTTAAAAGTAAAATATATTGGTAGCACTGAGGGATACCAACATATTTAACTTTTACGAGGAATCAAATATCGTACTCGACTCGAGAAAAGGTGGTTTCAGGTTGGTAGCCCTTCATCTTTGACTTGGGTTACCAACTTAAAACCACTTTTTTCCTCGTTGAGTAATATATTATTTTTTGATTTTTAGTTTTTCAATTAGTTTTCGTTGAAAGGAATCATATCATAAATGATATCTACTAATTTTACATATATTGACGAATACTATTTATATACCGTGAAAGTGAATCATAATCGATATTATTATGTAATTTAATATAATTTTGGTCTTGAAATGGTACAATGAAGAGCTAAATTAAACTGACAAATATGTAGTAATATAATTTCATGATCTTTTTAGAAGTATCCCACACTCGCGATATAAATTGTAATTATTTTTCATCAACATCATTTTTTTGCGCGTAATGCTGGATAATTTAGCTTTTATTAGTTTATTAAAACTTTATGGGTTTTTTTTTTGTAATCACGTATGATATCACGTTACATCTTTAGCTGGAATTTTGTTAGTTATTCATGAAAAGAAAAAGGGGAAAAAATAGACCGGCTTCCACGTTAGGAACTTGGCGCAAACGATATCAATCTTGATTGTTATGCAATGCAACACTAACACGCCAACATTGCCGCGGGAAACCTTGAAAGAAGTACGCGTGCAATCGTGCATACTCTGTCATTTCTTTTGACAATTAGAATCACGCAGATTAGACGCGTCTTCCAGATTCGCCTTTTTCTTGTACTGGGCGGCATTACTTAAGAACAATCATAACTCAGAGCCGCTATTTTGTTTCCTTCTTTTCAACTCCGTATCTCGCGCGGCTGAAATTAATCGCGAAAAAAAAAAGTCAAGTTCCTTTTTCTTTCGGACCGTCCTCGCCACTGCGAATCTGAGATAAAAAAATAATTTTACGAGTTTTAATGAAAAACGGAGGAAAACCAGTAAGACATTGTAGGTCAGAAAGAGTATTTGAAACTTAACTCTGTAATTTATGAGGTGTTGTAAACAAACTTGTACCTTTTACCATATATCTACTATTTATCGACTTAATTCCTTTTTCTTATCATACAAATAGGTATTAGAATTCTTTTTAACGATTACTTTTCATTTCATAATATTTTCAAAAACACCTGGTTGTACTGAGAGAAGTTTATTAACAGTTGCTATTAATATTTATAATAACTCCAATGATATTGGTACATTTATAGTATTCCTTATGATATGAACTAAGATTAATGAAATAAATTTTTCTAATTATAGGTTGTAACAGGAGGTCACGTTTTAAAATACTGTCCTGAATGGGAAAATATTAACGCCACAGCAAAAGCCATAGTGGTTGATTCTATGGGACCGAAATGTTTACTTGCTACAGCATTAGCCACCGTGGCTTCTGCTGTGGCACTAACATTTTTCCAACTAGGATGTCACATTACAAGGAATACTACAAATTACCGACACATAATTAATCCTCAAGGCGAAAACAATAAGCAAAACAAGAAAAAGGCTGGAAAGAAAGAGTTTACAAGCGAGGAACTCGAATAGGTCGGGTCGATCTAAGATTAAATGGCAAGAACGACGAAACCGGAAATGCGATTCTGCATTAATGAAGGAAGCGCGAGGCGAGCCGAACCGTCGACAAATTGTTCGCAGCACTCGTGGTCTAAATATAAAAATGACCGGCGCGACAATGAAGCAAGTGATCCCGCACGAGCGCTAATTGCAAAACGCGAAATTATCCCGGTCGCCGGTGTGATTTCATTAAAAGCCAACAACAATGCCGCTGCAATTGTTCGGGTTGATAACGTTACGCGAGCGCTAATTGCAAATAATAAATAAGAACGGCAGTAGTAATCCGCGGCGCAATTAACCGTCGCTCGCGAGGCTCATTTTTCGTCGCGTTAATCGCGCGGCACGCGTCGAGCACACCCCCCTCAAGTCTCGCCGAGGCCCAACAATTTATTCGACATTTTATTTTATTAAAGCGACCACGCCGTTGCCGGCTGATATTTATATTTGAACCAGCCCCGGTAAATTTATTGTTCTTGCGTACGCAATAAGGTCGTTATTTAATCGCACGTGAGAAACGCAATTTCGACACCGGGTATAAATAATCGCGATACAAAAATACAACTGCCACGTCGTCAACTTTTCTTTCCTTTCGCTCGTTCTCTTTTGCTCTTCCACTTTTATTTTCACCTCCGTCCTTTCTTCGCTTTGTCCCTCTCACTTGACGTTTGCCGAGGTCAGGTTATAAATAAAAACAAGGGGGAGAGGGGCAATTATTTAATATTATTTTATTCAGAATTGTACCAATTGTATTTCCCGTCTTATATGAATGTCGTTACACTGGGAAAAATATGACGGAATAATTACTGTTTTTAGGTGTATTTCAGATCCGTCTTTCAGTAAAAAATACCTTAATAAAAATGAAACATATATGGCCATATATGGTCGACACATCACAATAATTGATATAATATTCCAGCCGTGTATGCTTTTAATAATTTCCTTATATGGAAATTAATTATTACCATATACCAAACATGTATAGCCATATATAGATTAAGGAAAAACATATGTGTTTCATTTTTACTAAGGTACTATTTTTTAAAAGGAAATATTTCGGATGTACCTCTGAAACACAGTTAAAAACAGTCATTTTTTCTGCCATATTTTTATAAATGTATTATCAGGGATATCAAATATCCAAAATTTCACGAAATCTCTTATTCGCAAGAAAAATTTTCTGCTTGAAACGTGGTTGTTTAAAGCATAATTTGTTGCTACCGTCTTATGAGAGTACCGAGACACCCGATGTCTCGTCGAATTATTTACGCTTATCCGAAATGCATCCGATTTGCATAAGCTGCTCGAGTCTTATGACTTTAATTATAACGACTTGATTGAACGCGCTTAAGTTGCAAATAACGGTCTAATTGAACGGCTCGAGTCGGGGGAAATAAACGTTCAATACTGAAAGGTTAATTCTTTCGGCAAATATTGCTGCGGCGCGTGCGTTCGCCGACTGTTATCTGTTATCGAGTAATTGCATAAAACTGATCGGATCGGAACTTGGTCGCGCGACAGTCCGCCTTCGACGGGCTACCATTTATCAGCCGTAATGAGACGATTAGATCGTAAACTATGCAAGCCGAGCCATTAAACTAGCGCCTTTGTCTCGAATTTACGATTCCACTTGTCAGATTTGATGATCTTATTGTAAAAAGTCGAGGCTCCGATCGTCGGAATATACAGTTTACGAGGGTATTAAGTAAACGTTTATTTGTTTCGCAAAGAAAGGCTTAATTAACATTTCTTGGCAACAATGCGTCCTTCTTTCTCTTCTACAAGACCAAAAAATAGTGAGCATATGAACATTGTGGGATAAGTTCAACTTTTTTTGGGATTTATTAAATTATGCAAAGAAATTTATATCAATTCCCTTTAGGGAATTGTCAAAGTGGATCTATAGGCCCAATTCTGGTCCAGTACTGTTAGCCGGACTCTGGTAAACAGACATATAAACAGTACTGGTTCGAACTATTAACAAAAACAGAACATAACCAGATGTAAGACAGGTCAGGCAAAATATCAATGTCATGGTTGATCCAAATTTGGAAAGTACTGGTGTTTTAAAAAAAATGTTCAATCACTGTACCGGGAAACAAATTACCAGTACTGGTAACTTTGGTAACAATACTGTACCAGTACTGGGCCTATAGAATATCTCCTCAAGTGTTTGGTTTTAATAATCAAAAATTGGTTTCTTTCTTAGCTAACCCAAATTTTTAGTTGAAATAACTAAAAATATGTGTTACTGAAACAATAAATTTGGTTCTTTTAACCGAATGTCTTTAACCAAATAATTTTCAGATATAAATCCTACATTTCTTTTTCTCAGTGTGGAAGGAGGGAAGGAGTTGCATTGGATGAAATTTGTTGAAGGATTTGTTGAAAAACGACGATGGGACTAACGACGTCCTTATGGCGCGCGGTGAATGCGAAAGGATCGCTGGCTGCGCGGCGAAGCATGGCGAAGCATGGCGCAGTTTACGAGCCGTACCGCGGGCGCTCAACATTTTCTCCTTTCGAGCGATCGCTCGGTGAAAAGAGTGACAGCGCTTTAGATCGTTTCGTAACACGCGAGATACGGTCAAACGTCATCGACCGGCGCGTCTCGATTTACAGCTTTCTCTCTTTCTCGCAGATGACAAATGCCAAGTGCGCGCCAGCCGGTCTAACGCCGCTTAAAGCCGCTCGCGATAGCAGCGCCATTATCACCGGCTCGGCCGCCGCCGCTGCCACGTGACCGCGAGCGCCGCGACTCCCAAAATGGTCCGCATTGTCATTGAAACTGTTAACATACTTATTTTGTATATTCGTGTCCACATTTCGAATGCAATTTATTAATTCTAATTATAAAAAGACTCTTTTTCCGTGCCGGCAAAATTTTGTCCCATAAACGGGAATGGGAGAAACTAAACTGTAAATGAAATAAAATGACTAGTCCGTACGGTAAAAGCTTTAATTATGCGCGTAGAAAGAGACATCTGGCTACGAAATTGAAAATAATTATGAAGAAAGTTGAATGACGGTCAAGATTATATGACTAGTTTCATATTTTACTTTTATTTTCCGCTAAACCGTAATTGATGAACTGTAATATATTCTTCTAAATGTCTTAAATAAATAATTTAAGACACACTGCTGCGGCAGAACTAATTAAGGCGAATGAAACATTTCACTGTTTTAAGATTACTGTTTCTAGAAATTGTTGCATTAGAAAACGGGGATTTATTATGTGATAAAAATATTGCTTTTTGTGGAAGAAAAATTTTCAAGTATTTCGAATGATATATATCATTGTTTTCAAGTATTGCTTTTTCGTGCTTTTCGTGGTGGAATTAATAATTGATTTTGATATTCGCATGTACCAACCGCAGGTCCATCTGTCTTGAAATTGGCCGCTCGAAAGTTGGTAGTGGGTCATGAAAACGGAATTATGAAAAGCGCCGGGGCTTTGCCTAATAACGTGCTCCAATTAGCCGCCGAGTGGCGTTCGATGCAGGCTTAATTGGAGCGCTGTGTTTTGTTACGTGGCCGGCTGAAAAAAAAGGAAAAAAAAAAAAGATTGTCAGTTCGTGACTTGCGGGAAACTTTTATTGATTTAATGAACTGGGCGCTTTTCAGGGAAAACTCCGGCCAAAAATGGAGCATTCCGCGAAACAACGTCCCTGCCACCTAAATCCGACTGCGTCGCTGATGCAATTTTGAATTATGTATTAGATTACCAAGAAGAATAATTACGGGGACGAAATGTTGCGAAACCACTGTCGATTATTTCACAAAACTACTATAATTACCCGCGCGAAGAATATCGCAACGCCACGTTTTAGCTCACATTTTCAGCCCTGATGATAAAAGTTCAGGAGACAAATGTTTGGTTTTGATAATTATGAATTTGTTTCTTATTTAGCTGACCGAAATTTTTAGTTGAAACAACCAAATACATTGGTCATAATATGTCTTTTAGTTACGATAACTCAAAAAAATTGTTATTGAAACGAAAAATTTGGTTCTTTTTACTAAATACCCTTAACCAAACGTTTTTAGTTATAAATCCTATACTTTTGTTCTTAGTGTGACTTTAATTTTTATATTGAGAAAAAAGAATAGCAATAACTATATGCATAGTTAATTGTTGTGAATACTATAAAATTTTAGTTCAAGTTGCCTAATTTTTAGTTAAAATAACCATAACATGGTTAATTCAACCAGAATTCTAGTAATCATGAAAATTAACCATGTAACTTTTTTCTCAGTGCATGCATTGTATTATTTTTATGGGTGCCTTTACACCACCGCAATTGCACAGAATTACAAGTAATTATTTTGATAATAACTGGATTGTATTTGATTTTTCAGTACCGCATCGAGGACAGCACCGAGACTACGCCCAAAACGGATATCGTCGAGACATCTTCGATCGAGTACGTGGACATCGACAAAGTGAGTACAACAGAATCTTTATCACTTTATCACCGATGACTGAATGACGAGTACAAGCGATGGATGGGGAGGGAAAAGGGGACAAGTGGGACGTTTCGAAATTGGCCAGATGATGCCGGCGACGAAACCCGCGAGGGATACGACGGCGCGCCGCAAAAAGGAAAAGGACGCGACGAGACAAATCGTCCGATTATACCGTCACGTTTGCGGCGCTCGCGATAAAACAAGGAAACGTCATTGTTTTCATGCAGACCTCGGCCTGTTAAGCGCAACCTTAAACGACTTTATCGCGGCTGCCGTGCCGCCAGCAGTCCATGAAAATCGAAGAAGAGAGGTTATTGCGACATTCAAGGTTGCCGAGATTTTCCACTTTCGTTTTCGATCAACACTGACGTAACGTCTCCTCATCACTTATCTAACGTCGCGCCTCTGACGTCACTCTCAACAATTCTCCCCGATTTAATTGCCGGCGCAGTTTATCGGCTCTCGTGTCCTTTTAAGCCGTAGGGACGCCGCCCGGTGGATAGGAGGGGGGGTGGGGGCAGGGGGCCAAGGGACCTCTCACGGTGTTGTCGTCTCGCAATTTCCACTTTTCCAACGCGCGCTTCAATCCAAAGGAATTTTAAACGAAACTAACACAAAAAAACATTGTTTTAATTTACAATTAGTTTCCGGTATACAAGTAAGCGTTGAGGTTTCATATTTACATTTTGTAGCGTTTTATTAATAGCTAAATTTGACGCGTAGAAGATTCAGTTTTATGACACGAATCAACCTTTAAAGCGACAAATCTTTTTTTTGTTTTTTTTTTTTTTTTTTTATGAAATTTACCTTGCCTGCTTGAAATCGTGAATCTGTTAAATGAGAAAGTTGAGGCGAAGATCGAAAATTAGTCGACCCATTTTTAGGTCAATTAGAAATGCGACGCGACACAAATGTATCCGCTAAAGTAAAAAAAAAAAAAGGAATT
>JABFPN010006157.1:0-11974 GCA_022817305.1 Leptoteleia sp. ZL-2020
CTTCTTAAGGAACTAATAAAAAAGATATAAAACAATTTAATTAAATATATATACTTACAAAGTAAAAAAAAAAAAATGAAACATTGTGCTATTTTTGGCCTCTAACACCAGAATGGTCCCTTAACTTGATTATAGATAATCTGGAATTTTCTCAGTGTATCATTGAATAATCACCCTCAACGAGGTACTTCAGCACATCGCTAAATCATAATTGTATATATGTGTATATACAATTATATATATACGTGACAATAAATATATACGTGGAATATTAATCACACATTTAAAGTGACTTTTCAATAATATAATAACTATAGTTATTATTTAATAAAATGTACATGGGAAAAATTGACACAATTATAAGTATGTTTAAACACACTATATGATTAATATTAAAGTCAGTGGAACAAACATATGATTTTTTTTATTATAAACATAGATGTTTGATGTTACCATACATACGATCGTATCCAATAAATGTATGATCTCGTCAAACACACACATAGTTATAATCAACAAATAATTCTAATTTTACTATTATGATTGTTGTGATCATTCAATTTTTTCCATGTATATAATAAGATTACTGCAAATTTAATTTACTTCAAAAGTACGTTCCTTTTTATTCGAGATTGTAGAGATAAATTTCAAATTTTTCTTATGAATTTCATATAAATATTTAATTTTGATATAAACATTACATATATTAAATAATATTAAAGTAACGCGTAAATCTTGCTAAGGCGTTTAGTTTTTAAATCTTCAATCGTAATGATCATGAGCTAATTAAAGCAGTTAATTAAAATTATGCAAGCCTCGCGTTCGATTTCACGTAAAAACTAAAATATACCGAGTAATATTTTCTTTCTTATTATCTGCTCTATATAACAGACGTTTTATATGATATTTATAACAGGAAGATGTGATTATGTTACGAAATATTTTAAAATTATGTCGAATTATATTCAGAATATCGGAGATTATATCTAATATCCTCTGAATGTGCGATGATCATAATGTAATATTCCACAAATATGTTGCGCTTATAGGATAAGTTGGCTTTCATTATCAAATATTCAGTAGTTTTTGCTACAAATAGTCAGAACAAAAGTAAGTTTCGTGTTTCTTATAGGAATATACGTTTCCTGAAATGACATAGATCTTGTTTAATGTAAGTTTAAATATTAAAGAAATCTTTTGATACAATATTAGTTTAACGTCATAGATTGTAAATTGGAAAGTTAGTTTAAATAAAATCTCACTTAAAGCTTATAATAAACGAGTTCCTATCAAAAATTTGATTTATTTCCGATAATATCTAAATCCAGAGTCGATACTTGAATATAAGCAAAATTGTATATCTTATACACTGAGAAAAAAAAGTGAAATACATTTAGCGATTATTAGTAACAGCGCGGACGTATATTTAATTAGAAGATTATTTTAGTAATGGAAACAATAAAACTCTTAAATTTATTCAAAAACAAAAATATTACCAACCGTTATACATCCAGGTTGTTAAGCATTCCCTTTTCGAATTAACTTGATTAACTGAGTAATTGATTGGCGTGTAATAAATCCGTGTGATCCGTGTAATAAAAAAGCAGTGATAAGGTTTTTTATTTTCATTACAATAAAAATGATTAGACTTTCATTCGACTTGTACGTGAAATATTATTTTTTTAGTAACAAAATTTTTGCGCTAAAAATGAAATTAGTAAGTTTCATATTCGTAAATTTTAAAATTTATTTCTTATAAAATCCCCGCTCATGTTTAAAACATTAACTGTTTTACTTCAATTAAATATAGAAGAAAATACTATTTATAAAATATCATTTACAAAAATATTAAACTACTTATTATATCAAATATAAGTAATAAAATTTCAATAATAAAAAAAGAAAAAAAATTGTTTAATATTTTCTACGTAAAATTGACTGCAAACAATAATAGGAATAAAAATACAATTTGCAAAAATAATTCCGATAAAGCTTATAAATTTATAACGTTGTAACGCGAAAGCTTAATTGAAATAAAAATGATTAACCATCGTTAAACGATGTCTATCATTCAAAAGTCTCAATGCATGCTACATTAATTCATAATAATGTTTTTAGTACACCGAGAAAAATAAATAGCATATTTAGCAATAAATCCTGGAATACTGAACCTATACGTTCTTTGTATGTGTATCACTTATAATTTTTGGGAATTTTTTCTTTACACATTGTATAGTATTCTATGTTTATAGAACTGTATGCATTACATATACTTAGTTTTTCCATAACTTATTACAGTTACACCTACAGAGTACATATAGGTTCAATACCCTAGAATTTATTGATAAATATACTATTTCATTTTTCTCAGTGTAACAAAACATTTCCATTATTTTTACATTGTAAATTCCCTCATTCTTTTCGCGTAAAACACAAATATACAATGTTAATTCAAAGCTAAAAAATTTTGATTAATATTAGATTTTTGTAAAATAAAACAATTTGTTCACACTAATTGAAAACTATTATTAGAACTGATTGTTAACTGAAAATTATTTGAAAAATTAGAAATCGAGTTACGTACACTAAAAATCATTTTCGATTATCTTAATTGTAAAAATGAAGTTGGTTTCAGAGTCGACTATAGTACAGTTTTTATTTATTATTCATTAATGTTAACTTTAGTGTAATTTTTATTACTGTTGCTATGTTGTTATAAATTTAATTTTTATGACAGAATAACTGTATTTGCAGTAGTTGTGCTAATTTTATAAATATCTCTCAGTACATATGTATAGCATAAAGTTTTCATGTTATTGAAATACCTTTTTTTGATTTATGATACTAACAATAAATGTGCTTTTTATATACATACATTAATATATCATTCAGAAATTACACTGAATGTTTCAGACAAAATTAATAAAATCCGTATGTTTTCTTATTTAAAAAACAAGCAAATCACCTAAAATGACTGTCATTTATTAAAAGTGAATAAAAACATAAAATTATATATACATCATGCATGGCAGGCAGCTAACCCCTCATGTCAAACAAGTTGCCTTTAAGCGAGGGCTAAAATTGATTAATGATCTTAATGTAAAAAAAGCGAAACATCCATAGCAATGTATAACTGTGTTTACGTGATATGAAATATTATAATTAGTTACATTCGTATTATATAAAAATAAACATTTTATACATCTTCCCATCTAAAAAATGTGCATAAGAATTTTATATAGACATTAGAAATAAGTTAAGAAAATTGTTGAAATTTCAAAATTAAAAATAAATTTCTTAAAATAAATCAATAATTAATCATGTAAAAATGTACGTATTTTGTATCAATTCATGTAAATAAAATGTATACAAAATTTGTGAAATCTAAAAATTCATTCACGAAACACGATGGAATTCAGTAATTAAAATCTAAAATGCAAAAAGGTTTTGAATATGACATTTCTTGTTGAATGCATACAAATGTTACATATTATAAACATATATAAACAAAAGAAATGTCTATAAAAGAACGTTTCGAATGCTAATTTTACACATTTATCACTACCATGCAGGATGTGAGTAATATTTACTATCAAAGGATAATTACATACACGGAGAAAAAAGAATATTAAAAATTAAGAAACCAGGGATCACAAATTTTAATAAACTGAATTCTAATACTGGCAAATATTTTATTTTTTTATGTTCAATGTCGCTATTCATCAGTGTCCCCAACCCATTGCCTATATTGTTCATAAATCAATTATTAAACAGTTTACTAAAATTTTGCCAATATTAAAATTTAATAAACAGATTGTTAAATTATATGAAACTGCATAGAAGTACTATTTTTAATAAACTAATTTAACAAATTTTAATCAACTAATTTTCCATATAATAATATTCTGTAAGTATAATGCCATTCATTAAAAATTGATATTTTTTTTTTTCTCTCAGTGTACTAGAACAACCTGTATACATGTAAAAATAAATAATAATTCAAATTTAGAGGTATATTACGAAAGCATGACCTGGTGTCAATTTCATTGTGTTTGATATGTTGAATAAAATACTGTATGTGCTTTAAAATGCTAATTTTAGTGTATGAAATTAAACAAATTTCTTCGTGTAAATTAATTTTTGATTGAGTGAGTGTAAAGATTACAATAGGTATTAATTTGAAAGATGTATTTCTACGCAAAACAGTCAATTCGCTAAAAAAATAATCTGTTAAAAAATTAAAAATACAAAAGTAATTTCAGATTAATTTTAAAAAGTATAAATATTAACAGATAAAGCCGCTTAATTGTGAAAAATCTACCTCTCATTTGAATATTATCCAAATTTTATTTTCGAGATATTCATTAATATTTGTAATGCATTTCATTAATTTCAATTTTATCGTGAACAAACCATCTGTTAACTGTAAATAAATCTTTGACACAGAGCATGTGATGTATATTATACAAGCAAATAAACGTAGTTTAAACATAAAGTTTTTATTATTGTTGCTAAATGCATAACGTTTAAACGATAGGAAAAATAAAATTCATAAAATGCTTGTCCATTGAAATACTTCGAAAACAAGCGCAATGTAATATCGAAGCAAGAAGGCCAAACTTTATTAAAAAAATTTCATTCTCTATCAAAATAAAATATTTTACAAAACTGTAATAATATTTGTCGTTCATGCTGACCCATATTAACCTGTAACTAATGCCACAAAATATAAGTTAAAGAGCAAAAACAAATTTAGAGCAAACTAATTTATCGTATCGATTGAAAGTTTATAATAAAGTGGACTTAAATTTTAATTCTTGATAAATTATAACTTTATCTAACTGGGCTTTAAGCTCTTTAAAATAGTGCGTGAAAGTAGTATCAATTAAAAATAACAAACAAGTGTCCATGGTGTACTTTCATGCGATACCAATCCCGCGCTATAAGGAACAAATTTCTGTCATCTGCATGCAAATCCTTTCATATCCCCAGCATACTCATAAACATTGACTTAAAAAAAAAAAAAACGCAAAGTAGGTCATACCAACATGAACACGTACTCCTGATCATAAAGCCATGATATCTCGCGAATAACATAACAATATCAATAAATTCACCTAACTCCACGTACGCATCCTTCGCCTGAGTTCGGAGTCAATTGAAAGTTCTTTAACCGTAATCCACTTTCGAAAATTCAGTCGAATCATCATATTACCGCAATATAAAATTCGATACGATTTTTCTTTTTCTTATTTTTTTTTTCTTTTTTTCATTCTCCTTTTTTAATGTTATTACGCATTCTTTCCCATTAGAGATGCCTTATCAAATATTTTGCCCAATGAAATACGGGAAAAGAAATTTAAAGGAGGAATTAGTTTAAATTGCAGTGCACTGCAAGTGGAAGTTTTCTCTTACAATCTCTAATAATTTAAAGTAAATTTCGTGTATAAATAGGTGACTAATAAATAGGTAAAACAGATAAACAGATCGAAGTGTCACTTACGAGGAAGAATGATAATCTAATATTTATTCGAAATTGCAGAAAATATCTACGCAAAAGGTGTGCTTCCGTATTTGACACTAGAATTAGTATGTCTAGTGATAATTTGACTCATAATTCTGAGAAACGATTATGATCTTTTTTTACAGAGTTTCATACATTTTAGTTTATATTTGTTCGACTCAAAATCAGACCTATTTTGTTCCTACACTGAGAAAAATATAACTTTAAAAGCAAATACACTAGTTTTAAATGTCATATTTATAGATAAAACCGAAAACTTTCCTGTTAAAAAACGGTAATTTGGCTCAAATACAGTTAAAAACAGTAATTTTTTCTGTTATATTTTTCTCAGTGTACACTAATGAGTGTAAAATTCATTTCACGATATTACTTTTACAGTTAAATTTACAATTTAAATCGATGTATTTAACGAAAAACAGTTACGTCAACTAACTGGCTTTAAACAGGCAATTAACAAATTATTCCTTTTTCCTCAGCAAATCCTATTTCGTATAAATTGAGAATGCAATTAACCATGAACTGTAAATCGTTTCAGACTTTAATTACTCGACTTGCAATTTTTATTCATTAATACTTTTTTCTACTCAAATTACTTCGTACGATTTGAAGAAAAAAAAAAAAAAAAACAAGTACGTAAATGGAAACACATTTAATCATAGCTAATATTGTATTTGTGATTTAAATTACGCCGCCACAATACGTTTGCCGATTTCATAAGCGCTCAAAATTCGGTTTGCTGCACTGAAAAAAAATACATTAACAAATTATTGTACTAGAACCTTAAAGCACAGCCATGTATACAATATCGGAGAAATTATCATGCCAGCACAATAAAAATTGCGGTAAAAAACATCAAAATATTTAAAAACACTTAATTTTTACTGTGCTGATCCGACAATCTTTCCTATATTGTATACATGACTGCACAAAAAGGTTCTAGAAGAGTAAATTTTATTGTATTTTTTTTATAACTTTAACATTCATTCCCGATGAATTTTTTTTTTTTTAGGATTTTCCGGTGAATAAAGAGCTAACCAACAAATCTGTTGCAACTAATTGAAATTGTTAAATCTACAAATTCGAACCTACTGCAAAAGCACGACCTGTAAAACACGATGTGCAAATAAGTGTAATATTGCAATGATATTTTTTAATTCGAAAATTTTGAAACACTAGATATTTTGGACTCATGAACTGACAAAGCAATTGAAAACATTTTAAGAAATGAAATTTTATCACAACAAGCACAAAGTTATATAATAACTAAGTCATGTAAGTTATATACGACTCTAAAGAGTCATATAATAAAACCAATTATAAGAATTACTCATAATAAAATTATAAAAAATTACATTTTATTATTAAAATGTAATTCTTAACATTTAAAGACTCGGTGGATATTTAATTCCTTTTATATTTTAGGTGAAAAGAAATCAATAAAGAGGAGTGTCAAGCGCAACTCAAAAATGATTTATTTAGCAAGTATGATGTAGTCACAAATTCATTTCGTTGTGAAGAAAATACTTGAAATTGTTTATGACAGCATGAAACGCAAACAAAAAGCTTTGAATTGAATAAAATTCGCGTAATGAGTAAAATTTAGTTAGTCCAATAAATTCAACGATACCCCGTTAGGCAATTTATGCCTTATTTCATTTAACTTTCATTAATCCTTTCAGGTTCGTTGATCACAGTACGTTTGAGAAAAAAATTAGATTGTTGTTAGCATAAAAAAAATAATTTAATATGAGAAACTTCGTTATCGGATATCGAATAACAGTGCCAAATGCAATTTATATATATTTTACGTTAAAATGATCGTGATTTATTTAACGAGTGTAATTTCTTACGGCTCTTTTAAATTAGATTAACTAACAAATTCGACTGTAACATCAAACTGACAACTTTGTTCAAAATTAAATAAAGCGCGTAACATTTAATTAAAACAAAAATGCGGCAAAAAGTAATTGTTTGTATTAAATTTCAATATGAATAGGAAAAGATGAAAGTAGTTTATCAGTGTTCAAATTAATAAATAAATTAAACTGAAAAGGTTTAGTTCAACTTTGTCATAGTTTTTTTCTGCATTATATAAAACTTGTGTAATATAATTCCAATATAGAAGATGTCAATGTAATCGTGTAATTTTAAACGTACGATAAAAGCAATAATATGGTAAAGAAGTTAAATTGAAAAGTTGCAATGTTGTAAAATGAAATGATCTGCTGAAAAACAGGAATAAAACTTCTTTGCGTGTTTGCGCATTCGATGCAGGAATGAACAAAAGTTAAAAAACTGGCTTTAAATAAGCATAACGTAATCGTTCAATGATATGGATAAAGGAAATTTAATTATAAAAGAAAGTGTATGTTATCGCAAGTTTATCACAAAAATATAAAACAACAGATTTACATAACGTAAGGCAGAATTTAATATTTGCGAAATTTTGATTATTACATTAGTTAAAAGATTATTAAACATTACTGAAATTGTTAGTAAACTGGTTATATATTAGCAAAACTTGAGAAATTACTATCTTAAGATAGGAAAACGTACCAATTTGTTCACAATTAATCTTAGAAAGCTGACACTTTTTACTAACTTGGGATAGTAATTTTTCAAATTTTTCCAACATAAGACCAGTTTACTAGGAATGTCAGTAATTTTTATTAATCTTTCATCTCCGTGTGTATATAGAAAAATTTTTGTAATACCTCATATAATTTTGTACGTAAATTGCACGCATAAAAACTAAATAATGAGTTATAATAAAATTTTCTAGATGGAGGCATATAATAAATATAGTAGGCAATTCATTATAAAATATACGAAAAAATAATTCATCAGGCAAAACCCGAAAAGATTAGGTATTAAAAGCGATTTCACGATTTTAAATGAATATGATGTGATTACACTTTGCGCAGCCATGTACTAATAATCTTACTTCTCGCAGAAGCTTCAATTAATTTCCTAAATTGCTGAAAGCATCCTTATGACACCTACAACAAATTGTCCTTTTTTTTCTACTAAAATGTGACACCAAGGAAATGTCACTCATTAATTTGACTGATACTAGGCTTAATTTGAATTAATAAGTAATTTCAATTACTATTGAGTACCCTTCACCTCTTAAAATTTTACGAGGTATAAAATACCCTGAACAATCGATTATTGCATAAAATATATTTTTAATCAAAATTATAATATGAGTTAAATATTAATATTGTCAAGAGAACTAATTATTTTATCTATTCTAATAAATTATTAAAACTATATATTTTTCCGTTCTGAGCACTGATTTTGTTTCTCAGTTTAATACTTTTTATAGTAGTGTTAAAAGCAATTATGTTTTATTTTTGTTTCTTTCTTGATAAATAATATATTTGTTTTCTCTGAATAAGAGAAGGCAGTACCTTTCTCCACTCAGCTTCAAACATTACCGTGTCTTTTGATTATCAATAATTTAATAATGCTACTTTCATAATATTAAGAAACTTTTTCAACAAATAAACTGTTTCTTTAGAGTTTTAATCTTTTCGCTTTAACAGAAAAATGGTTTAAGTAATAATCCATTGTTTCAGTCGAGTAAATCAACCGTATTGTGCAATTGATTGCGGAAACTCAAGTAATAATTGATTAATTCATCCGTGTACATTTTCAATAACACACGAACTAGATATTTTATATTTTAGGAGTATTTTTCCTTCTCTGTTATATTGGTTAAATAATATAATAAAGAATACATTTTATTGTTTTTAGAGTGTTTAATTTTGACTCCAAATTAGCTGTTATTGAGCTCTTAATTTTGAGCTAAAAATTTTTTAATATCTGGATAGTTTAGGTACCTGCTTAACGGCCTTGAATATGATATCCGTTGAATTAAAGAAAAATAAAAAATTTAATTTAACAAAGTATAATTTTTCAATTTAGTCTTTATTTTTCAGTCGGTCTAGTATTTTTCGCTGATAAAGGTTTCAATTATACAATTAAAAAATAGCGCAGTATCAATAGCTGTAAAAGCCATTTTCAGAATTAATAGCCAGCAATTACTGCTAAGATTTTACGTGTCGTTTTAGGAGAATACAGCTGTTTGTGTGAATTAACATTAAACTAAAAACGTTCGATAGTTTCGTTCAACTTTTTTGCTTCAAGTTTCAAACTACCGAGTTAACCGCAAAAAGTATCAAATTTTAAACATGTTACTTTTGTGTCAATGACATTGCCTTAATGTTACGCAATCTTTTTTTTCTTCTAGGCCGCAATATTACGTGAAAAGCCGTCAATGGACAAAACACTGAAGTTGGGTTTTGGTTTAATTACATTCTTTCTTCCTGCATATTGCGTGAATTCAAACATTAAACTTAATTTACCTACACGACGTGTAAAATTCCAGTAATCTTCGGCAATTTTACAGCGAACAATACTACAGCTGTTTCTAGTGTAAATTCTAACATTTTATAAATATTTCCAAAACTTGTTTTAATTTTTGAAAAATAAAAAACCTGAAAGCCTGCACAAGGTGTAGAATATTTTAAATTACAAATTCTGATTCTAATTCGTAGCACAAAAAAAAAATTATCAATGAAATTTCTATAAGTTCAACCCTCAAGCTTGTCAAGGAATAATATTTCTTATTTAACAAATAATAAAATGAACCTAAAATCAGTATTATTTTCTGCTAACACATTAAATAATAAAAAAAAAATAAAATTTAAAATTAATAAAAATATTGCCAAGAAAATCCAGATTATTGGCAAAATACCAAACGCATTACATCCAAAATTATCCATTTTCGCATTACGAAAATATTCTGTTTTCACATCGTCTTTACAAACTTCGCACGATCGCGCAGATCTGTCAGACGTCTCGACAAATTCCTCGCAACAGTACCACGAACAGGCCGATCGACAAGCCATTCTTCTTTGCTTGCTTCGTCAACAAGTCTCATCTATTTCCACGCTATACTTAATGACATTACATCTATCAGAATTTTATTTCAGCTGATACAACGATGTAAACACCAAAGTTGTTGCGCTCTTAATTAAAAGCTAAGGAAAAAAAAAAAAAAAGTAAAAGTAATAAACCAATTATTTTATATTTCAACACATTTACGTCAGTTAGCAATTTCATTCATTTCTATCTCGACTCTTCGTGACGCGGTGCCTTGTAACCTAATAGAACGTAAAAGATGAATTCATTTCTACCATGATAAAGCAATTTTCATAATTACGCTCATGAATGATTAAATTATTTATTCGTGACGCGCTTCTAATAAATAAATTGACCCGTTTGTGACTCCGTAGAAAGTTATAAATTACAACAAATTTGCACAAATTGCTTGCAAAGCGTAATTAAATTCCAGTCGAGTAGAGTAAAGAATTCATTTTTCCCTCCCCACCCACCGAAAGAGTAATTTTTCAATGTTTCAAAATTTCCTTCCCTTTTCTTGTTTTCCGTTAAAGTTCTTGCGCGATGAATGTGGCAGATCGAGTACGTGACTTGTTACGCGCAGGTTCGGATGCGATACAAAAGTGTATAACTAATATGATCTCCGTATAAATGGATTAAGTATAAGTCCAAAATCACGAACTGCAGCCTTTCATTTACGCGAACGTTAATGTCGCTAAACTGGACAGTTTGTTGTATAATTTAGTAATAAACTTGCGGTACCCTTCCCATCAATCATAACAGAAATCATGCTCATTTTCCAACTCAATGTAATTACATCCTGTGTGTACGTTGTCAGCAGATTAGAACATTTAGCCAACATAAGCAATGTTCATTCGGCATACGTGTCTTCCCCACACGTGTAATTAATTTCTACCTTTCGTACGTACTCTGCTACGTCGTTCCCAATTTTTGCAGATAAACATTTCAGGAGTGCCGTTCGGAAACGTGACATGACCTTTTTTTTATAGCACTTAACGTTGTTAATTGTGCGTGGAAGAAAAAAGGGCCAAGGATTATCCAGAAAAAAACTGGGAAAAATTTACGATAAATGCAAATAACTTATATAGTAAGATGAAAGCAAGACAAACACTTTGGATAGAGTACATAAACAGAGCTAATATGTCCATACACTTTTAGAAAGTTATTTTTAACACGAAATGTGTACCTTACAGTTTAAGAATAATATAATTCGTGTTGCCTAATAACAGCCCGCGTGGAAAAAACATTGTGGCAGAGTCTATGGCAGCACTGTGGCTAAGACTGTGGCATGCGGGAGCCCACAGTCTTGGCCACAATAAGCCACACATGTTGCCGCAATGGATCGACTGTGGGATGTGGCCAGGAGCCACAGTCGAGCCATAGTGGCTGACAAAGCATTTCTATATCAAAAAAAAATTTACTTTAATCCCACCTTGATTTGAACTCCCGACCTACAATTTATAAGTCACATGTCTTACCACTCGGCCATTCACGACCTCTGTTGACCAGTATTAAGGTTCT
>JABFPN010006158.1:0-11974 GCA_022817305.1 Leptoteleia sp. ZL-2020
AAAAGTAAGCATTTTAATGTAAGATTTATATTAGATATATTTGCAGTATTAGACTTTTTTTAAATGTTTAATTAAAATTTTATATTATATATATTCTATTTTGTAATTTTATATTATATATTTTATATTATATATAGAAATAAAAAATGAAAGATAGATATTGCCTATATACATAAACACTTATAAAACCGTTAATGCTTGAATTTTTTAAATGTTAATAATACACGGAGAAGAAAGAATATTAAAAATTAGAAATCACAGGATTTCAGAATTTAATAATTTAGTTTACCGTGTAACAATATATAATACCAAGCTAGTAAACTTTTTAGTAAAAACTGATATTTTTTTTCTCTGTGTGTCTTTCTATTATTATCATTATTGAAATATGAATCATAATTTACTTGAAAATTTCATTCTCAAGAAACACCTGGAATGCAAGTTTAATTTGAAATTTTAACAGTGTTGCATCTTTAGTTATTTGAAATATCTTTCTCAATATGAAATAAAAAAACCTGTATATTGTTGACTGGTTACAAAATAGAGCATATTCCAATATCGAAGCCTTTTACCAAATAGAAAAGTTTTGCAAACGTATTTGTGGAACTTCAAATAAAAAAAATATAAGAAGGTAGTTGCATATAGTCAGGAGGTAGTGACAGAGTCACATTCAATGGCACACAAATTTTTAACTTGGAAAATGCTCAGGTAAAAATATTTAACTAAAATTTTATTCAAGAGAAAATACATTGATCAATATATCAATTTACCAGAAATGCTTCACAAGACTGGATAGATCACGTATTGAATTCAATTTTGCATTTATTTCTATTTATTTATTTTTTTTTAATAATTGTTATCCATAAATTATAACTAATTGTCATCTATATAACCAAATAATTAATAGTTATTATCCATTTTATATTATAACTTTTTATCAGTATGTTTGTATAATGTTTATGTAATGTAAAATGTTTCAAATTGAAATAAATTAGGTCAGAATAATTAATTAAATTTTTTATTTTTGTTTAATTAAAATAAATGAAATAAAACTTGTCAGTCAAATTACATGCAATTTAACTATGCAAATTAAACTGTTTTAATTTATCAAGTGAATTTGTTGAACTTTTTTATCATTATAAATTTGAATTTTTTTTATCATTATATATTATATATCCTGAGTCCTTTTATTATTTATTTATTACAAATCAAAAAGACAGTTACCATAAACTTAAACATTAAACTTCAATTCATTTTTGACAAAACTTAGTATGAATATAAATTGGTTGTAAATAATATAATTTAGTGCTGGTACATTAATGAAAGTACAATTGATACTGAAAAAAGTATCACGATTCATTTTAAAGCAATGTTATTATATCAAAGAACATTAGTTGTTTTTGCCAGGCGCTGTTATCGGAACACTTTCTCTAGTGTTATAAAAACTGAGGTCGAGGTTGTAGGTCTTTCGTGAGTGCTTTAGGAAAAGACCTTGGTATCGTTCTTATCTTTCGACTTGCATGTGAGAAGGTAGATGTATAGGCATAGGAAAAGCCGACGAGGACTTAGCAAACATATAACCAGATGCCAAAGATGCAGACTTACAAGTGGTCACGTACCGTCTTTGTAAGTTCCTGGGCAATTCTAGATATCGGAACTTACAATCTATTTATCCTGAAATAGTGCAATTCTTTATTAGAAAAGTAAATGTTACATACATTCATTTATTGTTTTGTTTTATAAAAAAACTTTTGTGTCACATTTTTTGCATAATATTTGTTGAAGATTAAGTTTGTGACTAGGTTAATGTTTATGCTTTGAAAAATGTAAACAAACTCTACCTTTGTTTTGTTTTACATCTTACGTACTTTCCTTATTCAGTTTCATTTGAATAGTTCATATTGATGGTATTGATGGAAATTAATTTTAATCAGTTTTAACATTATTATTGTTAAAAAGGTGTTTTTAACTTTTGGAGCCATTATAGTTATTGTTGGCGATTTGTTTTTGATAATTAATGATTATTACCATAAAAAGAAAATTAAAGGAACTAGCAAATTAAAAACCAACTTCAAGTTTTTTTTTATGAAATGATATTTTATTGGCATTAAATTAATTATGCTTTTTGTAAAATCAATGATTTTACTTCGGTTGCTTTGAAATGACTTTTTAAATGACTATACAAATAATAAATAAAGTATATAATTGCATCCTATAGAAAATATAATTTCATAATTGATCCTCATATTATTATTATGATTAATTAATATACATGATATGCATTTGACTGAATACAATAATGTGATTTCATTAAAGCTAAAAGTTCCACGTTTTAATTACACGCGTTGTACAGTGGGATAAAATAGGTCAATATCTGTGTATGGGAATTTAATTGTATTTTCATGGTATTGAAATTTATAAAAATTATTTTCTATAAAGTTTCATAGTTTGTTACATTCAAATCCTTTCAATTAATTAAAAAATGTTTAAATATTTTTTTGTATTTCAAAAAGATATATTAATTGAAAATTAATGAAAAAATTGATACTAATCTATTAAAAAACAGGGGGAGCTTTGTATGGTACTGTTGGCGTATTCGAGATTGAACAATTTCTTAAATTAAAAAAGGACGCACTTATACGAACACAATTGTCCGTCCTTTATTAATTTAAGAAATTGTCCAATCTCGAATACGCCATGTATTTTATAAACCGACAGAAAATTGCAGTCTGGCATTAATACTATTGTTTTATATAATACAGTAAAAAATATACAGTGGGTTATCATATTTTTTTTCAACAATTTTTTGTAAGACACGGTTATATTAATTATTAATATTAATCTGTATTTCACGCGAATCTTTATTAACAACAGCAACTTCACGTTGAACCTTACAGCATTTTTATCTGGCTTGTTCTATTGTTTCCTTTCCACTGTTCCTGAACATAGCCGCCGTGACGGCAGTCGTGTTACGTATCTTAACCTCAAAATTTTAAAAACAAAAACATTTTATCTTTCGTTTGTCGCAACTTTGAGGTTAAAATATGAAACTCAATTGCTGAGATTGTTGTCCTGGAACAGTAATGTTGTTATGGAATATAGTAGAGCAAGTCAAATAAAAATGTATATTTTTTAAGAATGGAAGGTGTATAAAAGTGTTTATGTCATAAAGTTTAAGTACATTTATATGATGAAAACCAAATTTAAAGTGATTATTCTTTAAGGTTCATTCTTAATTGTTGAAGTGTCAATTATGTGAACGGATTTATGTATTTAAATATTCAGTTTTATGTAATTAAAGGATACATTTTATAGTTATATTTAAAAAGAAGACATTGCCTATTTAACTTGTAACTTTTCAATGCAAAAAACTTTTTAAAATTTGTTATTTTTATGAGATTCTAACTTCTGTTACTTTCATTTTATTTCTTGAGGGTGAGATTTTAATACAAATATGCAAGGGGCTAAACTTAATAATGGTTGACCGATGTTTGGTTGCCAACTTTTTTCCATTCCTCATTTGAAACATTAATTTACTCTGGGTCAGGATTTGAACAAGAAAGCATTTCACAGGAAATTGTGCACGGAACAAATAACAATGTAAACTGAACATGGAAATGTGTTGTTAGAATAATCGGCAATGTTATTACAATATTTTTGTTTTTACTCAACAATATGACCATATTTTTCCAGCACAGTTTAACTTTGGAATTAGTTTTTTTTTTTTAAATATATTCTTTGCTTAATATGAACTTGCATTTTTATGTTGTTCTATATAGAACTTGTTGATTAAACAGTTTTTGAAACTTATATAATAGATTATTTTTTTTTAGTTCATTGTTTAAAGTGAACAACTATTGTTATTATTGTTTTTAATTAAGGTGTAAGAATATTAATGGTTACTTTTAGAATCTGTTTTTAAATCAACAATATTTACATGTAATCCTAGAATTATTATTATGCACTATAGTATGAAAAAGGAAGACGAACAATTTTTTGGTTGCCTATTTCTTTCTAAATTGTTAAAAATTAGAAAAATATAAATTTCTTATCCTTATATATATATACGTGTAGATAAATTTATATATCTACACAGTGAGAACAAAGTTCTCAGAATAGATTGGTTTCTTCCGTAGTCCAATTTAGATTGTGACTTCTTTGTAGCAAATTGAAATTGATAGTAAAACAAAAAGACAACCGCAGCCTTTGCAATAATCCTTTCAAGTGAGTTGTCTAATGCGATTGGATTCTCATATATTTTATAAACTGTGTTACTTAACGGAATTATTACATTGAGCCTCCGAGTTAAAAGTTTTAACCTTAGAAATAGTATGCTACTGAACTTCGAAAAATATTAAATTTATTTAAAAATTTTTAGTTTTATTATCTCTTATTAAATTGAAAAAATATGTTTTTGCAATTATTTATCTCGTGCACTTTTATACATATTTTTGTTTTTCATTAATTACTTTTAATTTCAAGTTTTTATTTAATTTCAAGTTTTTGGAGTAGATTATTATGAAGTATTTTGACAGTTATTCACTTTATTGACATAAAGTATAAGTATTATTTTTTTTATCCTCTAAATTTAAAAAAAGTGAAATTTCATTTGCTGTAAGTGAATATTCACTTTCTTAATGCATTTAAAATCTTTCACTTACTTAAATTAATAAGTAAAAAATAATTTCACTTACAAAAAATTGAAATTTTCACTTACTCACATTTAGAGAGCACTCCAGTAAATCTTAAAAGAACTTGTTCAAATAACTTCCTAAGAATCCTGTGTTATTCACGGTTTAAGTAAATTCCAACAATTTTGGAATAAATTTTTTTTCTCCATTTTTTTCTTGCAAAATTGGGAAATGCACGAAAGCCATATGCAATTTTTTGTCGATGAATCTTGGCCAACATAAAAGAATACGTCGCTTGTATCTAAATGTTAGAATTATGGAGGCAATATTCCAACTTTACTCATATTTGCCATTTAAATTTGTAACAAAAGTTATGTCCTCTGTAAGGAGTTATGTCCTCCATTACCGTTTAGTTTTAATGTCCATAATGTCGACAATATAATTTGATATGGACTCTGCATTATGTTTCACTAAACAAATTGTTCCTCGGATTTCTGTAATGAAATTAAGCCTTTGATTCCTTTTAGTTTGCCCGATCCTTTTCTTTTTTTTTTCTCTCATTGGATAATTAAGTGCAGATAAAATCCCCGTCGAGCGAAGTTGACTGTTTGATCCGCAATTGAACTGGCCGATAAAAAGTTTCATTAAAAAATGCGGTCGTCGCAATAATGGACCGAAACATAATATCCTATTAAAATACTTATTGTCGCATAAAACAAAAGTTATCGGAATAAAGGGCGAAGTTGGGCTGGGATGGTGGACGTATACACGGAATGTAAATCATGATGAAAATTCGATCGAGTTCGACTAGGGGACGCGGACTAACGTACCGGAGAAAATATTTACTGACTTTGCACTAAAATGTGCAAATATATTTTTTTTGCTTGCCCAACAATAATATGATTTTATTATGCATTGGGACAAATTTATTAGCAATCGTTATATTTTATAATTATACGCTGATATGCGGAGCATTTGTAATATTTCTTTATATGACGGAAGTAAATTTTATATAAAAGGAAGTTTAAAATAAATTTTTGACAAAAATGGTACCAAGGCATGGAACTCGTTCCCTTATAATTAACATTCGTGTGTTTTACCACCAGGCTACGGTGCCACCTGGAGAAAATACTTGTTTTTGTCAAACTTTAGTGGGAATGTTTAACAAATCCACTTGTGGATATTTGTGAAGTAAAAATTATGATATAGTGGTTGTAAAATAGATGATTAGTGACTGAGTTTTTGAGTTCTAAAAATGTCTTTAGTTACATTTTTTTAAAATATTATATCATATTGTAAGAAATACTATAAACACACATATCTCTGAATCATTGTTTTCGTAAAACTGACTTTTATTAAAAATGATTTTTCATTAATTTTCATTTAATGTTATTTATATTTTTTATTTATTTATTTACGTTTGTAGAGTTTTATTTTTATAATGTTTTAATATAAGAGCGTTCAGTTGGATTTTAAGAAATAAACTGTAAATTACAAATTTGAATATTGTCAAGAGTTAAAATTTTACCATCTATCAGTAGGATATTGACAAAATAAATGTTTACTTTGTCGTTGTTTTGTTTCCAAAAGTAAATGAAATTAAGAACAACTCTGATATAAATTACATACTTGAAAGCATTAATTCATATGGTCCGTTGAAAATTGTCTAGAAAACTTATTAATTATGAACGAAATTTGCATGTTGCTATAACTACACCATTTACCATTAAATGTGATAAGTGGAGAACTCGTGTTCTCTGAATAATTAATAATTGAAAGACTTTTCTGGCCAGTCATTATTAAAAGATGAGTCAATCTGGGCAACGCATCTGGGTGCTTTGGAGAAGAGCGTAGTAAATCAGAAAGTTTGAAAAAATAAATGAATAAAAAATATTCATTCGCGAAAAAAAAAAACACGAAGTGCATTACTAAATTTCTATTTAAATTATATAGTGTTTGGCTGATATTGACATAAGTAGGAATTATAATTATCGTAGGCAAACGAATGAATGTGAGTCGATTTTATGAAAATAACCTAGCGAGATCATTGAATTACAAACACTGTATGGCTCAATTAATCATACAAATTTATCTAATCGTCGACACAGTGAAATCCAAGTAGTTTTCGTTGACACAATGAGGTTATGTTCAGTTCTCATTAGAGAATTGCTAGATGAAATTTATTTATCTACTAAAGCTAGTACTTTTTTTTTCTTTGTTGATAGTCGTGGATCTAGTATAATAGACAATAATAAATAACAGGAAAGAATTAAAAATGTTTAATTAATAATGAGAAAGTTGCCACACTTATTCTCCATTAAGAGCATCTAATGAATTTAAATGACAGTGGAATAAAATGAGGGGGATAAGTTAATTATTTCGCGACATTTATTCGGGAAAGTTTGCCGGGCAAAGAGCAAATCTGATTATTTATCAACATTAATCAATATAAAGTTTAGTGTTTACTTTTGAGCGGTAGTTGGGGCATCCGTTGGATGTAACAAATGACGCGAATAATTTTAGATATACTCATTTGCGGAATAGTTGGTGTACTTCGGAATTGTGCGCGCGTTGGTCGTGGACAAAAGTGGATGGTGGACAGTGGCAGGGAGCCGTGTCACTTCCTTTATCCAGCGAGTACGAAGTTCGCGGAAACTCTGATAATAACTTATCGGGCAGTAATGTTTACTAGTTTGAGACAGTTACGCTATTCGTAACGATGAAGTAATGACGTTAGTTGCAAGGCCCGAACTATTGCAAATAATGGCTTTAAGTAAGCTACTAAGATGGCCCCGCGCGGCTCCCTCGAGTAACTATGCCTGATTAGTTCTTGTATTAAATTAATATACAATTATAAATGATGAGATATATCCCACTAAGTTTAATGGGTGGGGCTTATCTGCAATTTAGATTCAGATTGGCGCGGCTTTTAGCGAATTGTCAATTTTATTATGCGCATAAAAAGGGATCAATTATTTGTCTATTGCATTGGAGAAGTAATTATTTCCTATTTAATATTTTAAATAATAGTAAAACTTCTAAAAAAATAATAGAAATATCTCTAAATTAAAATGTTTTAAATTTTACTATTACTTCTTTTACAGTGTATGGTTAAACATATTTCATTCTCATACTTGTCGTTTTGATTTAAGAAAGAAATATTTTTATTTTGCAAATATAATCCATCCGATTCAATGCAAAGTAATTGTAAGACTTCAGAATGTATGTTTGAAAGTTTAAGGGAGTCTTTTTTTTTGAATTGAAGGGTTCTTTTTTTTGTAACGTTGAAGCACTTTTGTAGAAACATTGCATAAATGACTCTGAGCTTGTTCAAACTAAAAACACTATAACCCTGAGAAGGTTGTCTGGTTGAGTGAACAGATCACAAGATTTGTGCAAGCAAGAAACTAAGTTAAAATCCCCCTGCTTATAAATTTTTCAATAGCTTTTTATTAACATTACATTAAGGTGGCAACAATGTTTCTGTTTAGTATGGGACGATATGATAAGCTTCTAAAAACCAATAAAAATATTACATTATACTTTACTATAAAATGTTATATGATTAGAATGTCAAATTTA
The DNA here is from genome assembly GCA_022817305.1 of Leptoteleia sp. ZL-2020. Classification (NCBI taxonomy): domain Eukaryota; kingdom Metazoa; phylum Arthropoda; class Insecta; order Hymenoptera; family Scelionidae; genus Leptoteleia; species Leptoteleia sp. ZL-2020. Next base: position 8,211 of record JABFPN010006158.1, read on the forward strand.
ATCATGATAATGAAAACGTTTTGAAATTAATTTTTTCAAATAAAGATACATCTTTTTTTTTAAAGCAATACTTTTAACGTGGGCGAAAATTTGATTACATTTTGTAGTTTGAGTGCTAATTAATTAATGAACATTGAAATTGATTATTAATGGTGAAATGAAAGATCATTATTAAGTGTAAATTGTCTAGACTGAAAAAAGAAATATTCATAACAGTTGTGCATATAAAATAAAGTTAAAAAAGTATATTCTTGTATATAACCAATTAAATATAAAATTACCATTCTAAAGTAATATTTATGTTTATATAAAAACTATAACTGTCAAACTAAATTAATAAATACTACAATTTAAATTTTAGTAATGAACTACATTTAATTACATTTATTAAATAGACTTAAGAAAGTACAATTACTTCTATCTTTAATATTAAACATTTTATTTTCTCAGTATATTTTGAATTTAGTACTTTTCAAATTATTGTCGATTTTTAAGATAAAGTTTTATGTCTATATATACTCAAAATCTAAAAATTTAATCTATTTAAATTTGATTAAATGTCACCAGGTTCGTTCGAATTTAAACAACTCTAGTTCATTGAGATTAGATTGCGCTTGTTGTAAATTTAATGCAATTAACATGAACAGCATATATCGGTTTTGGTGGCATTTAACAGCATTGTTAATATTTAATCAGGCGCGAGTTTAATATCAACGAAATGAATGCAATTCTTGACTTGCTTTCACAGAATTTCAAATCTCATTTAGACTATAAATATTTTATATCAAGCCAAATTTGTAAATAATTTAAACATTGCCATTATAATCAAATTCAACGAATGAATTTTTCAATAAATACATAAAACGTTAATTAATTAGCCATAACATGCAATTAATTAAATTGTGTTAACAAAGTCAGCCGATAAATTCTGACCATTTACATTTTGATAAAATGTTTGCTAACTCGTATTGACTTAAACGCGAGAAAGTTTAAATTATTTTGCTTTTCATTTGCATTCAATGTTCTCCAAAATGTCATTAATATTAATTTCTTTTTTTGTTAAATAACTCATTGCTTGCTTATTATATTATAAAAGCTTTCTAACTGATGTATTTCGTTTTGACTTTCAAACCGACGTTGGAGGTTCAATTTTTAAGCTTATGAATATTCATAACACAATTTATACATTAATTGTTTGCGTTGGGACTTTTAAAATAAATTAACAGAATTTACATTTATCGAATAACATTATTATATTTTGATCTCATTGGGGACATCGTTGACACCAACCGAAGCTTCCTTTTTAAATATAATTTGCAGACACAAATATCGCTCGACCAATACCTACTGTATTATACCGAGCTCTGCAATTCTTTTGACAATAATTCCTATTTTGTTCTTTGATGATACTCCAACCGCCCGTTGAGACACACTATACCGTTGAAATGATAGCAATTCTTCATGCTTTGCCCTTTCTACCGTGCCCATACCTTTTTGCCAGCATTTCGATTTTCATGGCAACATTGATGAATATCACTCTTACTACGCGCAATTGTGCACAGAATCAGTATCAATATAACAATCGACAGTGATGAGAATCAGTGTTATCAATTTCATTAATAGCCTTAGAAAATCATAGTATCGTGCACACTGTGTACGCTTACAACGTGCATGGCAGTAAAATCAATTTTCTCAAGGAATAAAATTTACATTGTTTATCATTAATCAAATGTTTCTTTTTGGATTTTATAATGCGTAGAGTGACTTTGTTCGTTGCGACAGTTAATGCATCTGGTTTCATATTTGTAAGAATCCCTTTGTCCCTTTTTTTTTTAGTAAAAATACTTGAGAGAGGTCAATTGCTCTTGTAAGAGCAATATTTATTACTCCCTTGGCTTGCGAAATGAGACGAGGAGCTTGTCTCATGTAACACAAAGAAACACACATTTTGAAAGAAAGTGGGCTAAAGTTTACTTCTCATATAACGAAATGTTAATGATTAAATTTCTGAATGTCTACACGGAGGGAAAAGATTAATAAAAACTATGAAATATTGTTAGTAAATTGGTAATGTACTTGGAAAAATCGAAAGATTATTGTCTTAAGTTAGTGTTTATAAATTAGCACTGAGAGAAATACAATACAAAAATTTTCTGTTTAAAAGAATTTAGTGTTTTTAACAGTAATATACACTCACTAAAAACTGTCTATTTAAGAGTAATAGAATATTCTTATATTAAATAGAAATCTCGTTAGTATTATCTAAAATAAGATTTATCATAACATTAATTTCCTTTTAATATAAAAACTTAAATTTATTGTATACTAACTGAATATTCTTATTTTTAATCGATTTTCTATTAGTTTTAATAGGAAAATTTTCTTTGTACGGTTTTCTTAAAGTAAGTATATTTCTTTTCTGAGTGTAAGACAGATGTTTCCAACGGAGATAACGCTCCGGAACAAATCAGATACGTTGCATTGTTTATTAAGTAAAGCAACGATGCGAAAGGTTCAAATTCAGGTGGGTCAATTTATAATAACTTTTTGTTTTTCCAAAACAGTACAAAATTTTACTCTTTTTCCAACAGTAATTTATAAGGTTTAGCTGATATACAACTCAATTCCTTATTAAAATAGTACAATTGTCATATCAATTTCTCTCAGTGTAAAAAGTACCGTAATTTTGACAACTGTTTGTCAACTTTCAAACAATAATTGTCAATCAAACTGAGATGTTTTGTAAACTTAAAACAGTAATTTTTAAATATTTTCAAGTACTAGCCCAGTTTACTAACAATGTTCAGAAGTTTTTATTAATCCTTTCCCACAGTGTAGCGAGTATAAAATTATACTATAAATTAACAACTGAATAATTCTAATTAGTTGCATTGCCGCCGAAAATAATTATCGTGTTAAGTAATAATTGGGAGGCGCGGATTGTAACTAAAAGCGTTGTACGATATAAAATTTCATTAATCTCGCGGCGCATTTAACGCACGGGGAAAAAAACTCAATTTTGGCGTTTATAAAACAAAAAAAAAAAAAGGAGAAATGTTTCCAGATACGCGCAATTGTGTGGAATTAAAAGGGAATACTTTTTTAAACAAACAGCGCGGATGAAATTACAGAGATAAATTGATATAAAATGGCAATAAACCATTAATTAAGCGCGCAAATATTTACATTCAGTTACAACGGTATTTCATTTCCCTTTTTTTTTTTATGTCACAACTCTTTCCGATGCTAAAAATTCCCCATTAATATCCATAATTTATATAAAACAATCTTTTCATTGCACAATTATATATAATAAGCGGACACAATTTGCTCCCTCTTGAAAAAACAATCCGAGTCATGCGCCGGCGATTGTGCGAAAAATGCGACCCAAAACGGGCGCCCGGTAAAAGCACGGCAAAAAGCTCCCCCGGCCTCTCTCGGCCAATTATCTAATGATCCAACCTAAAGCGCGCAAACCCCAATATCAATCTCCACCCGCGAGTCAACGGGCACCGACCCTAAAAACAACTCGTGATATTGCGAGCCTCTCGTAGTCCAAGCCCTCCCTCCCCCGAGAACAGTCGGGAGATAAAATTGGATCTCTTTACAATCGTTGAATAAAAAAAAAGAAAAGAAAAAAAAAAAGAAAAGAAAAAAGGAAAAGCGTTGCGCGGGTTTTCCTCGCGTTAATAAAGTAGCGCACTGTATCGGTTTTGATACGATCTTGGCGGGAAGGTGGTGGTGGTAGTTGGGGGGGGGGAATG
>JABFPN010006159.1:0-11973 GCA_022817305.1 Leptoteleia sp. ZL-2020
ACCACATTGATACCTAGCGTTACACCCATATGCAACGCCCTATTTGGATACCCTATCAGGACCTGATATGAACGTACGGATGCCCGGTCAGGGCCGTATTTCTCCCCGATTGCAATTTTTACTAGGGCGTTTCCGGTCTCGATCTCGCTGAAAATGGGAGCGTCGAGTGTATTTTTTTTATTAAATTACAAAATAATAATGAATATTGTGATATTTCATATCCCATACATTTACTTTTTTCTGTTACAATAACTTCAGGAATTTACAGTTTCTTATTCTATGAAACTTTGTAATCCTTTATACACGCAGAAAAAAAGGTAGAAAAATTTAGTATAATTCGTATCAAAATTCAATTAAATTTTCCCATATCTAAAAAATGTACCGAATCAATTGCAAGAATTAGATCAACATTTACAGAATTATAATTACTTTTATTAAGTAATTTTTGTTGTAAACAACCTAATTGCTTTTAAAAATTATAGTTAAATTAAACAAAATACATTATAAAAATTATGTTTTCTTATTGTTTTATATATCCTGCACTTATGATGTATAAAAATTATAGGCAGTGTTCACTATCAGTAATATTTATTTATTTGTTTATATTTCTCCGCCCTAGAGCGGAAAATACTGACTTTCCGTCCGCGACTATAATCTGTATTTTTTCGTTTTCTAAACGGGATGGAAGCAGAACTGTTCACGGAAAAAAATTTTCGGTAAGAACTAGTTGAAATTTATGAAGGATACTTAAAAATTCTAGCTGCTATTGGAACAAGTAGAAATTTTATATATAACACCTAATTAAATTTTGTTACGGTTATCTTATTGAAACAGTAAAGCCGTTTAGGTGTCATTACCAAAAATTTTAGATGGAGTAGTACGTCATAATTCAACATCATGCGATTTGGCAGCTACGATACTAACCTTATTCATTATGTCAACAGAAGCACCAAAATATATTGGACTTCGATAATTTAATGTGGAAAATAATTAGAAAAAATTTGAAAGAAACTAATCAATAAGAATTTGTTTTTTTGTTGTTTATTAACAACGTCTATTGTATTTTAATTATTTAAAATCGACAACATTTACTAGGTTAAAAGTGACAACATAAACAAACCACTTACACTCGCTAACACATACACATACGTAGCGGCGCGAGTGTTTTGTTCACTTTGACGAACCATTTATCTGCGAGCAATAAAAATTTAGGTGATTCACCTAACAATTATTTTTCACTCAAATATAAGCAAATGTATTTTGTTTTCAATATAATTTTTTTTCAAAAATCACGAATATATTATGTATTATTATACGTTGCAGACAAATAATTTATTTGTCATTGCTATACAAATATTTTTATAATATACAAATTTTATTTCTATTTTAAATAGAAATAGCCAAATATATTTATTTAGGTATAAATCACATGCCGTTTTTTTCCGTGTTTTCGTGCGTGCGTTGCAAACATTAATTCACAGAATTTAAATAAATGGCTTATATCTAAAACAAATAAGTTTTCCTACTTTCAGGAACATTTTATTATTGCTTTACAATAAATTTTATCAAATAAATGTTCTTACTTAAATTAATATATATTTTCTCTGGGTGTACTAAATCATGTCTAATTCAAATATATTTATATGAACGGTGAGTAAAAACATATATATTTATATCATTTTAAACAATTCATCAAGACATGTATGCAGGCATGTACGTGGCATATATGTTTCTGAAAGCATATATACAGGCATATATGCAGGCATATATACCACATATATGCGCCACATATGTTCTGAGAAACATATATGCGACATACATGCCACCTATATAAAATTTTTCATGGGTTTGGCGGGAGCGGAAATTGACATAACTTTTGCACAATTGGAACAACTTTTGACACGCAAACTTGCTGCCAAATTATCAATCGTTTCTACATTCTAAGCATATATGTAATGGTTTTTGAAAATTTTTATTGTGAACTTAAGCTTATATTATTGTAATAAACGGGAAGATAAATAACAATATATTGTGATAAACAGCAAGTTAACAGTAATTTTTATTGATAAATAGCAATTTTTTACGATAAACATTTTTTGTTACCGCCCGGTTAAAAACAATTATGATTGAATTTTTATCTAAATTTAATCCGCGAGATATGACCGTTTCTCATAATACTGACCACACTGATAGAAATGGCTACCATTGTATGGAAATACCATATAATAATATGTTTAGTGTTAACAAAATGTATTTCTATTTACCATGCATTTTTCTCCACACTGAGATAAATTTTCGGTTATCCTAACTATAAAAATAAAGTTGGTTTTAGAGTCAACTAAGTGCAGTTCACTTCGTGCAATAAATGTATAAAGTTGAGTCAACTATGAAGCAGAATTGAGAAAATCAATTAATAATAAAAATTAAATATTAAGGCTATAAAACATAACTACAATTAATAGTATATTAAGTATCTAGGGAGCGAAGCATGCTTTATTCGAGCCAAGCTGGGACTGGAGCCAAGAGCGGCCGAAAAGAACTGAGGGGCACCGAAGGCGCCTCGAGGTTACAGTACCAGCTTTGGCGAGTAATAAAGGGCTTCGCTCGCTTGATACTTATGTTATTTTTCCTCATACCGAATTTCGAAATGGCCTTTCAAGGGCCAATGCTAAAAACATTGTTTTATGTTCCCGACAGAATTGTCGCAAAGCGAAAGAAACACGCGAAGCGAGGAAAGATATTTTTCGAACCCTAGGGTAAATAAACTCTACTTCGCGCTCGCTTAACAGGCCCGCGAAAGGCCATTTCGTGTGCAGGTATGAGGAAAAATTTTGTTAACGCAAAACTTTTAAGATATAACTTTAGTAATGTGTACTATTTTTTGATGCCAATTTTAGTGAAATTTTTATTATATCAAGTTAACTTATTGTTTTCGAAGTTGTTTTAGAGGTTAGGCTGTAAATTCTGTTCTGATATTGTTGTTGAAACTTTATTTCTCTATTTATCCTGTAGAATAAGGCTCGCAAGGTCTGAGCCTGATGTGGCAACAATTGAGGTACGATAAAATTTGAAAGATAGTTATACTTTGACGTTATAAGAGAGACAGTTATCAAAACGAGCCTAGGGCACCATAGCAATCAAATATGCCGCTGCATTTAGCGCAACTGCATTTTTATAGTTGACGCCAAAACCAACTATAATATAGAGTTGGTAGAAATAGTTCTGATGACTGCAGTTTACATTTGTTACAACTGTATTTACAATTATTACAACTAAATATGTCACAACTCTCATATTTTTAACTTATCATTTCACGTCCGAAATTTTTTAAGACAAGTTTTAAGACAATTATTGAATTTTATTTTTATTTTATTTTGATTTGTATGTTTATAATTATTATTTAAGTGTAGAGGCAATAAACCAGATTGCACACACTTAAAATACAACTTTGCATTCCATCTTGCATTTGACACTTGTCTTAAAAAATTTCGCACGTGAAATGATAAGTTAGAAATTACAAATATTGAGTGTCGTTTAAAATTTGTTAATATGTCACAACGCTACAAATTTAGTTCTGATAACTTTGTATATTTCTCTCAGTGCAGTAGGCATACTAATATTGCTATACATACATGCAGGAAAAAACAATACATATGCTCAGTTTAAATATATTTAATAATGCTTGTCTAAGAAATATTTGCATGTCGTTAGGATAGGCATACGGTATGATTTTTACAAGTTTACATGTCAATGTTACAAATATATTTTATACCATTGCCATAGCAACAGTAGTAAAATAAATGATAAATAACGTCGTAATTCTGTGCCGCATATCTGTGACAAATTTATTTTATTTAATCGACAGTGTTTAATTAAACGTAAGTATTGAAAATGAAATTATTATTTTAGTAGTGTTAAAATAACAAAATTTAAAATTGTTTAATTCAAATTTAATTTTATTTAATTTTACCCTTAGATTGTTTATGGTTATATTTTTATGTTAATATTTATTTAAAAGTTTATAAAAATTAAAATATGTGAACAGCGGATTACAAATATAAATTGTTATATCTTAATAATTTGTTTATTTAACCAGTTACATCGCTATAATATCAAGAGACATTAGTGTACGAATAAAAGTTTGTTCAGAATTTAAGCTGTCATTATAAGATTATAATATTAAATTAATTTATGACATATACCTACTTTGCTGCCATATGTATTTACTTTATTTGAAGTTAGTATGTTAAAAAATAACTTGTATTGCAAAATCATGTTGCGATGCCACGACCAACGGTTGCGAGCATCATTCACACCACTTGAAAAGTGAGTCAGCCAGATGAACCGATATGGCCTAATAAATGTATGCAGACTTTGATTTTCTTTGCACACACTTCCCCATGTGGAAGCACTTAGACGCGAGAAAAGCAAAAGATTACGCAATGTACGGTGATTTAATTTGTAATTCGTAGTAAAGGAAAAGATTGCTCCAATTTATTAAGAAAGAGCCAATTGATAAAAAATAAATTTATGAGATTTTATTTTTTCGAAAGGAAACAATATTTCAACATGTTTCCAGGGAAACCCCATATACGACTTTTCAGAGTAAAGTAATAAGAAACTTTTTTACTTTAGAACAATGAGGGTCTAAGGTATAAATACGACCCCCAAAAATGAAGCTCATCAGTTCTTCGACAACTCCGGACAGAGCCGTATCTCTGTATAACATCAGTTTAACATCAACTCCGGGCAGAGCCGTACCTCTGCATCTCGCAAGTTCTTCGCAAAGCCGTGTCTCTGCGTTCAAAGTCTGTTCGCGCTTATTAGTTATAAAAGTTGTTCTCGCGATCGTTTTCGTCTTCGAAGTCAAGTCCAGTCCAGTCCAGTCTTCGAAGCCAAGTTCCAGACAAGTCACCATTGAATCGACTAAGCAGAGTACCAGAAGTTTGCACATCAAGCGTCTGCGTATAAAAGTAAAATTTATATTTGTATTCTTATTCCTTTTGATCCTATTCCTTTCTGGTGTCATATGTTGTAAAGGGTTGGAGTCGAAGCTCCCATTTCGACTCTCAATCTGATAAAGTAACCTGCGATTTTTCCTCTACCATTGAGGGCTATAAATCATTGGGCGAAATATCGCGACACCAGCCGAGTTGGTTGACCTCATCAAATCTACTCTGATTTGTTAGGTCGAATAGACTACCCCTTCGGACTAATTCTGAAGCACTCCATATGCTTCGCGAATAAAGTCCATAGGGAGAACTATTCAGGTATTCGAAATAAATATTAGAATTGACCCTCACGAGTCTTTTCGATAACCACCATACCGGCTAACTCGTGTATTTCCTTCATGCGCTTTCCTGCATCCATTTACCTACAACTATCTTATGTTTATTGTCGTTTTCTAGTGAGCGACAATAAACAGATTGTAATATCTGTAAAGAAGTTAGGTGACTATCTCACCAGGAAATTAAAAGAGATAGACCACCCGGAGTTAATAAAAGAAATCGAGACCGCGTTAAATGGTTCGGAATCTCCTCAGATTAAATATGTCGCTCTGAAGAAGGTTTCGAAACAGTTGTTTCATATAAAAAATATCACTGTAAAAAGTAAAAATTCGGTAACCAACAACGTTACCAACATCGTAAATAACACGTATAACACTTCTCGACCAAATCCTCTCGAATTTCCTGAAGAGAATTTGGCTAAGTTTTATACTGCTTTAACTGATCCCGAAGAATTTCGCGCGCTTCATTCTTTGTATCTTCGCCGCGTTAATATACAATCTCGACCACCAACTCCGGGTCCATCTAACTTCCAAGATTAGACCGATCCGTCGAGCAGCCCTATGAGGCACCCTTCACCGAGCTACTCACCGAGCAGCTATACCGGGTATCAATACCCATATTACACCCCATGCAGCCCAACCGAGGCCCAATCTCCAGGGTATTCTCCCAGTAGTCCTGCGCAAACTGCTACCGTTCGCAAAGACTCCCCAGAAGTCATAATAATAGACTAAATTTATAAAAAGACTCACCAGATGTCATAATTTACAATTATATTATTGAATAAACAATGTTTTATCTTGGTAATTAAATAAAACCTTTGTATTTATTTATTGCACCCTCATCCCTCGATCAACAACTCCTGAAAAGGCAACTCGCCGAGCGAGCTCTGTCTTGCCCATTGTTAACTGTCTTTCGGGACGTAACAATCATATTGTTACATGCTTGTAGAAAATATGTTTGTTTCAGGCATAAATGTACCTAATATACCGTCTAATATTCTTGTAATTTTTTCAAATAAAATATACCTAACCTAAGCATACGAATTCTTGTGCCCGTCATAAATTTCTATCAGTGCCCTAGTAAAATTTTGTTGTGGCATGCCACATTAGTGGTATGGTCCCCATGTGGATATCACATATACAGTCCTACCTACGTTTGCCATATCAGGGTCATATAAGGTCCCTATTAGGAAAACATGAGATAGGGTATCATCACAGAGGCCCGATCGGGTTTCCATGTCGGGGCCAACCATAGGGTGTAACGTATGGCATCGATGTGGTCCTGATGAAGCACACCAACAATTCACGATTTCGTACTTTTTTGTCATGGTTAAAATTCGGAAATCCTAACAGGCCATAATATGAATTCCAGTAAGTAGCCATATTAAAAAAAATGTGTAATTTCATTCGTTTGCCATAACAGAGCCCGGATTGCATTTATTTATATTCATTACATTAATTATAAACTCTGACACATATGCGTACAAACACAATACAAGAGAATTCGCGTTATTTTACTTTCAGTTTAATAAGTGACATTGTTTTATGCATTCAATTAGCCACATACTTACGATTGAAATGGGCTCGGATTAGCTGCCTCGTATAAGGCTGGCAATAGCTCTAGTGGTAAGGTGTTAGGCAACTGCAGAGGCACTTTAGTAGGTGCGGTGTTCGATTCTCAACGACGGCGGATTTTTCTGAGCGATATTTGGTAAGTGAGTGAAAATAAAAATAAGTAAAAATAAATAAAAATATACACAACACTTTGATAGAATAAAAGTGATTAGGAAATATTTCTTTTGAACTTATAATTTTCATGGTAAAGTATTTTTTACCATATATATTCGTATGTGGTCCCAATCAGGCCCCGAAATGGTTATTTAAATTTCATACTTATTTCCCTAACGGGACCACATTGATACCTAGCGTTACACCCATATGCAACGCCCTATTTGGATACCATATCAGGACCTAATATGAACGTACGGATGCCCGGTCAGGGCCATATTTCTCCCCGATTGCAATATCTACTAGGGTGCATGATCAAATCGTGCTTAAGTAATGATGACAATATGGTCACGACGCGATTTATATTGAAAATATTCAGCATTAAATAATGATAATGTTCACGTTTTCGTCATGCCTGAGTCATGCTTTTGTCATTATTAAATGAACTGTAAGATGCATGTTCAAGTGCATAAATGTAGATCCGTTCGTAAACAAACATTTTACATATACAGACATATTACATTTACGGCCCGAACATAAACGAATTCCAACTGTTCTCAAACAAGCAGAAGTTTGTCACTTAGAAATTCGCACAAAGCTAATTTCTAAGGCGAGAATACAATTAAATCCTCAGTAATTAAGAATTAATAAGTGCGCAGACACTTTTTTTTGTAAATCGTTAAAGTAACTTCAGTGACATGAAAATTTTCTGCAAATATTACTGTACTTGTCACCTGACTGTAGTTATTATTTTTGTTAATATTGTTTTAACGTCTGTTTCGTGTTTTATATATTTTTGACCGATTATTTGTAACAGATAATTAGAAATTAAAAATATATAACAATAATTTAATAAAACGTGTTATATCAATACAAACATTTTATTTACACTGGAAGAAGTTGATATGAAAATTTTACATAAGTTGTATATCAGCTAAACCTTATAAATTATTGTTGGAGAACAGTAAAATGTTGTACTGCTTTGGAAAAATAAAAATGTTACTATAAATTGACCCGCCTCAATGTTAATCCTTCGCATCATTGCTTTATTTGATAAAGAATGCAGTGCATCTCGTTTGTTCCGGACCATTATCCACCGTTGAAAACAGCTGTCTTGCTATAACCTTTTCTTCTCAGCGGCTTCGAAGCCAGCCGTAAATGCGCAAGCGTCAAAATTTTTATCGAAAAAAAAACAGTAAAAGTAATGCTTCAAAACAAATATAATTAATTATATGCTTTATACATATATATATATATAACTATATTACTGGTAAAAACACTAAATTGTTTCTTTTATAAAGAAAATGTTTATATTGTATTTCTCTCAGTGAACGGTTTGACCATTCGTTTTGGTTATCTTCAGAATTACATTTTCGTTGGAATTACTATAAGAAATAAAATTAAATAACTAAATAAATAATTTAATGTTCATGGAAAACTATATAAAAATTTTTGGTAATTATTACATATAGCACCCCCTCCAACCTATACTTTTCTTTTAAATCGATGTATATTTTTGCGGTGATTGCGAATCCGCAAAAATTAAAGCGCGGAATGCAGATAAGCTGCAATCCTATTTTACCCCCTATGTACGAGATTGATGGCGTGTGGTACAAGTTTTTACCCACAGCAGTGGAAACTAAAAACCCCCACATGATGCAACCAGACAATCAGCCAAAATGGGAATATAAATATATCGGAAACCTGACAACAAGCGGAATATACACACAAGCCGATATTGAAAAATTACGAAACGATGTAATGTTCCCTTCCGATAGACCTGCGATCCTAAACACTCTTGCACGACGGATTACCGGTCAATCCGCCGACACCGACTCTGTTTCCCTTGTCAAACTATCTGATACAGACGCTATAGAAGAAATGGTCACTAGTAAATGGAACACGTTTTGGGAAAACTACGCCACTTACAGAATGTATAGCGCTGGGATTATTATGACAACAATAATTTTTCAAACCATAAAAATAATAATAACCACCACGTTAAACATGCTTACTTTACATTCTGCGGTTGGGTGTTCGCCCCAGCTACTGGGTGCATGTTGCAATGGGATGGTAAATTGGATTATCCATCGCCAGTTCAGAAAAAGACAAAAACGTTGGAACGAAGAAAACTAAATAATGATTATGAAAGGGCATGAACTAATGCCCCTTAGTAAAGAGGAAACACAGGAAACACAGAAACAGGAACCTTGTAGTTCCACAAGAGTTTCAAAAGAAAACAAATATATTAACTAATAATAATATATAAATTAAGATTATTTTATATATAAATGTATTAATTATTAATTAATTTTTAAAAACAGGTAATTGAGGAAGAGGAACGGGATATAAAGAATTTAAAGGATCAAATAAAATAATAAGTTGTTCAAGGGAAACCACTGATTAAATATTTTATTTCACGATTAAAACAATTACATTTATAAGATTAACATGCAGCTCCCCTACCAAGTCGTCCTCAAAGAGCGATATGGAATACTTGAGTTTGAAGGACCCATAGATGGAGTACGCCCCGCAGATTACCCAGAAACTTATGAAGATTTATTTGAATGCGTGTGCTATACGTTATCTAACCAACCCATCTACCTTTGTGAAGATGGAAATCAAATATGCTGTCGAATCTGTTACGATGAAATGTCTCCAAATCTACAAAGATGCTTCGAAGTAGTAGAAGAATGGCACACTATAAAAAAGGGTAATTTTCGACGCGCGAAATGTATGCAATGTCCTAGAATAATTTTGGACTACAAAGCAGCAATTGAATGCCAGGATTGCATAGAAGAATGGTTGGTAAATAAGGAAAAGATTAATCAAGGAATAGAAGTAGAAGTATATGCTCGTTGGTTTTCATTTGATGATTAATATAAATTACTCTCTTTATAAAATTATATCTTCTTAATTATACTCCAATATTTAGTTTTAAATAAAATTTTATTATTTAGAAGTAAAACCTTCAATTGATTAATAATAATAACAAATAATAATAATAATAATAATAATAATAATAATAATAATAATAATAATGATAATAATATCAATATATAGATACATCCAATTATCAATGAAAAATTGAATATAATAAATGTTACGAGAATTAACTCCGAACTTTATTTAAAAATCTTGTAATGAAATAAAACTTAGAGGTTTTCGAGGAGAAATACTAACACTTGAAAACAAAAACTGTTAGTTAAGAAAATTTTTGTTGTTACTCATCTGCACATGATGCCAGATGAAGAAAATTTATAAAATAACGGCCATCAACTCCATAAGGGATAAACTGAAAAGACAGGAACCACTTGACATTCGAAGTAACGAGATCCAGATGTGAACCAAGCCCTCTACGCACAATGCACAGCACTCGTCAAACAGATCAACGTAGAAGAGACACTTCAAAACATCTCGTAAAATTATATAACACAATACCTTCAAGATAAAGGTACAATCCTTATCACAAACACCAGTATGCTCGTAAATCAAATCAATTCTTCGTATCACATAATCAACAAAAATGTAAATACGACTTCTGTAGGATATACAACTATTTTATTTTCAATTTAAAAAATTGCAAATTAATTGAAATATAAACCAAAATATAACAATCTAAGTAAAAAGATTCACCAAATTTAAAGAAATCATGGCATCATAAGTTTTTACGTATTTCTGTTTAATGGATCAGACAAGTTCAGCCTAAATACAAAAGCTGAGATTGAACACAAAATTTTCAATCCTGTGTTCAATCTAAAAGTCGGGAGCTGTTACGGGATCTCAAGTATCCCTTATCTCTATAACTCCTTCGGAGTTGTTTAGATAAATCTATAACCTCATGACATAAGATATTTCCTGTCTTCAAAATCAGAGATTGGAAATGAGATATATAAACTTATGATAAGTCTCTAAATTAACTATTCAAAGAACTATAAAAAGAGCACTGTTATAATTTGGTTAGTAAAGTCATAAATACTCGCCTATCGAGATAAAATTACGAATATGTCATTTATCGGTCATTCGAACCCGCGCAAGTTATTATAATTAAAATAAACTCTTGATTACGCTTCTTCGAAGTTATAGCAATTAAAATATTGTATATCCAAAACCTTTGCACACGGTTCGATTATCTGAAAGAGCCTTTATGCTAAAATAGTATAAATAGGAAGGAATCAGTACCAAAAACGTCCAGTACAGTTCTGTTTAGTCTAATCTAGTTTAGTCCAAGACGTGTGTGTGTAAAGTAGTCTAGTTCAATCAAAGTTATAGAGTGGTCAAGTCCGATGTGTTACTGAGTCTCGTCAGATCGACGTATAACCGCGAGTAATTCTGGTTCGACGTGTATCGCGAAGTCTATACAATTATTATCTTCGATTCCTGTTCAGTTATTCTGAAGGACAAAATTATATTCAGTTCTGGTTAACTTTTACAAATCCCGAAGGACGAAATACCTTGCTGTTGCTACGTCACTCAACAATAAAAGTAAGATTTAATTATATTATTAAAATTGGCTCAATTTGACTTTGAGAATTTAGTAAGTTTGAACCACTCGATGGGTTTGAGTCCTTCAAACCTCTTTCCAAGGGTCTTAAACTAACTATATATAATAAATCAGCCACGGTTTATTCGGCGCATCTTTTCGCACGAATTGACAGTAACCCCTGAAAAGGTAACTCTGTCACTTTTCGTGGAACCTTAATGCACGATAGATCGAGTGTTTTTACAAGGTCTAATAACTATTATTCTTTCTAGTGGAAAGAATTTCTGAATTGAGTGCTGACCCGAGTAAAAAAAATTGAGATCTCGGAAAGATCTAAAAATGATTAATATTCTGTAAGACACAAAAGTGATCAAAAAAGATCGCAGATGTGAGACTCTCTGAGATCAAGCCCAGATTATGTAGAACCATGATACGACTTTGTTAAAAAGGAATTCAAGATCACGGTGTGATCATT
>JABFPN010006160.1:0-11972 GCA_022817305.1 Leptoteleia sp. ZL-2020
TATACCAAAGTTAACAAAAAAATACGTGGCAATTGCGTTATTACATTGAATTAGTATTTATTATAGGTTGTCTATAGTTCTGACCCATATTTAGATTTAACTCTTGAAACTGCCGATTAAAATTAAAGGAAAATAATATTCCAGTCTTGGTTTACATTTTCTATAAGTAAGTAATTTTTGTAAAAAAATCAAGAGCTGGGACTTTGCTGGCCCAGCATTGTTTCCTAAATTTTGCCAAGATTGGTTTTACTCCGGTTGACTAACGGAACTGTAGAAAAACATAACTGAATCGGTATTGGCCCAGAAATGTTTACCATGGTCTGGCAGCCAGTATAGGACCAGAATTGGGCCATTTTTCCATTACTGGCAATTTCCTATTGGGAGACTATCCTTCCAACGCCAGAAGAAATGGTCATTTTAAATACAACTTTTTTCTGAGTGTATATGAGTGCTTAAAGCAGAAGAAACTAATTGTTTTGCTAAAGTCAATTATTATCTTTTTTTTTTTTTTAGTGATTACACACTCAGAAAAATATCCGGTAATCGCTACTACATATGTGGAGTTGGATTTGGAGTGAAATGTATAAGCATGTATTCGATACAACTACCCATTTAGAGTTGACATAATAGTGACATATAGTAAACAAAAATAGTTTATCAAAACATTTGATTAAAAAATTGTTGTCGTTATCTTTTAAACCAAAATTCTTCCAGTTTAACACATGTAGTTTTAATTTAGATTATTATACATTTAATTCAGATGCTGTGCATAATTTTTAATGAACATCTGAATATCTTTTAAAATACAAATTTAAGTTTAACTCTAAGCTTATCTGTGCTTCAATTGTTTACTGTAATCAATTTCAGTTACAGTGATAGCCACAACTGCATATCGGGAGTTGACTCCAAAACCAACTCTTAACGCGAAGTTAAAGTGAAAATACTTTTAACAACTCCATTTAGAGTTGCTGCAATCATATTTTCAGTTGTTATAATTGTTTATGCTTCAACTCTACGCATGCTGTTGCGTAAACTGCACGAATTTTCCTCAGTGCATATTTGATTCAACATAGCATTTTTTAAAGTGTAATATAATAATATTATTAGGTTGGTATATTAATTGCATAAAAATCATAGACGACACCCCTTCAACCTCAGAAGATATAGTAATGTTTATGGTAACTTTTTTCGCAATGCTGGTTGATTCATTTAACTAGAAAAAGCAGAATATCTCGGAGAAAATGCGTTGAACCAAATATTTGTCAAGTCAAAAAATGATCACTCGGAAGGGGGACACCTTTTGAACCTAAAATTAGCCCTCTTCCTCGCCTCCTGGGGGTGTATGGAAGCAACTTTGAGATCTCGAATGACAACCAGCCATTTTTATGTCAGATTCCGATTTTACGAGAAAACTTGTATGCAGTACCATAAAAAATTATCACCCCCACCTACTACCGGAGTAAATTAGGGGGAGAACTAAAAATTTTTTTTCCAATTTTCACAAGGAATTGAAAAATTTCCATCCACTCAATTCCACACCCGGTGATAAATTGGGGTGGTAATTTTGTATGTTACTGAATACAGATTTTCACGTAGAATCCGAATTTGCCATGAAAAATAAGGGTTCTCATTTGAGATTTCAAATTTTAAGTTTAACAGGTGACCCTTCCGAGTGATCATTTCTTGATTTTGCAAATTTTTTTCATTCGACCCATTTTTTGCGAGATATTTTGCTCTGTCAAGTTAAATGAATCACCCTGTATAATTATGATGAAATACGAATGTTCGGTAGACATTTGTGTTTCTCTGTAAGTGTCATAAGGTCGGGTCAAAACTGACGAATGAAAACTTGAGACTGACGGAAATGTCTTGCTTCCACTTTCGCGAATTACTTTTTAACTCCCGGATCGCTGTTTGGACTGGTTCACATTTATAATGTCATCATCGAAACAACCGTTTCGTTCTGCATCTCGATTATAAATTCACATTGTTTTACTGCACTTTCATTACGCGGAAATGTTATGGTATAATTTATTATTTATTAATTGTCACATCCGAATGTTATTAAAACAGAGAAATTATAAATGAGATGTTAAAAAAAATGTTGTAATTATTTCCACGACCAGCAAGGAAATGGAATTAAAATGAAACATTAAATTTCATTTTAAATTATACGCGTTCAATCTTGAGTATAAGAAAAAAACATTTTTTTTATAAAATAAAATAAGTAAATAAATTATTTGTTGATAAGTGAAAAAACTAAATTTTCAGCAAAGCTAAAACCTGATTCAAATAAAATTGTTTAAAATTTTCTGTTGTTATTTAAAAATTATCATTGAGTCGAACTCTTAAATGAAACTGTAGAGTTAGAAATCTGTTAACCACTTAGTATAATATAGATAAACCATAAAATGAGTTTATTTACCAAATTTTTGACTAATTTAATAAGAATATATTTTATTTGTAGAAAGATAAACATATTAAATCAAAGAAAATGAATATTTAAAGGTTATATAAACTGGATGGCTGATTCAACTATACACTTATCTTATAGGGACTCAACATAACCTCAATATGTCAACGAAAACACTTCGATATCACTGTGTTGAGGATTGGATGAATTTGTATGGTTGTTTTAGTTATACAGTGTACACAGAACAAAATAGTGTAGTAATTCTGGACTCTATGTGTTCATGTATAAAATAATACTCGGAAATGTGACGAGAAGTACTAGTTTTGATAATTAGTACTTGAAAAAGTGACATCATTTACCAGACTGTCTGATAATATTTTTAACATTGGCACATAGATTCTCAGAATACCAGAAAGTATAGTAACTTTTATTATTTTATTTTCCTCAGTGCATATAATTCCATGAACTCACTGGGTAAGTTTTCTTAAAATTGATTCACATAAATTTGTTTAGCTACGATAATTATAATTTCTACCCATGTCAATAGTACACGGAGAAAAAAAGATGCAATAATAATACACTCGACACTCCCATTTTCCACCTTCTCATTTTCAACGTGCTCCCATTTTCAGCGAAATTTCTTCCCCATTTTCAGCGGAAATGTTCCATTTGTTTCGTTATATCCGGTTCGCTGTTTAACCAATAATAACTGAATATCGATAACGGGAAATTTAAACTTGCTTAATTCATTAATAATTGTATACAGTTTAAGGAAGGTTACAACCGAAACAACCGAATAGAAATAACCAATGAAAATATACATGCGCTAAACACGTGCGCAATTGCGCCACGCTGAAAATGGGAGCGTTTCCGGTCTCGATCTCGCGGAAAATGGGAGCGTCGAGTGTAAATAAAATTTAATAAATATTTACTAGAAAGCTCTAGTAATCATGACGTACGCCCAGTCTCAGTGATTCATCCATCCCTATATCTTAGTGGAAAAAATTTTATGTTGGTACAGGTAAGATTGCAACAAGGAACAGAGACTAGTTCACTGATAGGAATTTGGCGCGAAACGCTTTGAAATCGGAACGTAGTTGTCATTCTCATATTTTATTGTTTTATCAATATAAAAAATTAATTTAAAAACAAAAAATTAATGGTTTTCAAAAATTAAATTTATTACTAATTCAAATAGAAATTTAGCAGTGCACTTTATATTTTTTTATTTATTTGAAATGAACTGGTTTTTAATTAATAACATTGAATTTCATTAAATTCTGAATCCAAATATGATGCTGAATAACGAAACATTTTCAAAACATAAAATGTAAACAACTTTGTTTTTGTTTTGTATTTACATCCATTCTAATGCCCTTTGGACGTAAACAAACAATATTATTGTTATTATTCCATCAATCTGTCCTTCTAAATGTTTACAAACATTGCTTTTGTTACGCGCTTTTCAATTTGAAAAACGTTTCATTCTCCAGTTCCATAATTCGAATGAAAAGGTTGAAAAAGTATTTTTTTCCGCGTGATAAGCAGAATCGAAGGCGGAATTACGCAAAGCGAAGGATTGAATAACAATAAGTTAATAGTGAATTATAGGGTCTGGTTTGGAGAGTGCGCGTAAGTAGGTGCATAAGCGCGGCCCAAGTTGTCGGCACGCTCCGTGCACACGTCCGGGCCAACGACCTCTAACGCGGCATGTGACATAACGCGCTCGTACACTCACGTGCTCGTGAGTCCCTTAGCAGACATAGATTTAAGTACCTTCTTCGTTAAAAACACGCACCAACTCGTCGCGAGTTCACGTAACCGAAGCAAATTTCCAGACATTCTTTAATGCCACCCCTTTGGCAGCACCTCCGCGTTTCATAACACGTAACCGGCAACCCATACCCGGATCAATCGAAATTTCAATTAGCGCCGCTACGGGAAAACGGCAAATTAAACCGCTCGAGTAACAAATTCAGCCGTAAATCGTTCATTGTGTGATCATTCATTCCAAAACTTTAAGATGCTTTCGTCTTTGCCCTTTTACATATTGATTTAGTTTGCCACGTACAAAAATAAACAACTTCGTTTTGGTTTTGTGTTTACATTCAATTTTATGTCCTATGAGCGTAAATATATAATATTGCCCTAGTAAAAATGAAACAAATATGGACATATATGTTCTTTCTTATTTCATATATGGTCATATGTACCCATATATAGTTGATATATGGTAATAATTGATTTCAGTATAAGGGAATTATTGAAATCATATATGGTTAGAATATTATATACGTCCATATATAATTTTGTCGGATACTCTCTAGGGAAAAAATGGCGCCTTAGAGCAAATATTTATAAATGGATTTTTTTTATTTTCGTGTATGGAATTGTTAAAACATATATGGACCATACATGTTTCATGTTTAAAAGGGAAGTTAATAAAACTAATAATAATAATAATAATAATAATAATAATAATAATAATAATAATAATAACAATAACAATAACAATAACAATAATAATAACAATAATAATAATAATAATAATAATAAAGTATAAGCAAGAATTATCGACATTCAGGTTCAGTGTACTAATATGAGACTTGTTAAACTCGCCAAACTGACCGCGAATAAAAAAAAGGTATTGGCTCCTGATACAAATTCGCCGGAATTCACCAATACCGTAACACCTCTCTCCATTTGACCTGAAACCAAGTACACCGGTTACTAAATTACGCATTCGGTTGATTCAAAATTTTAACGATCAAATATAATGATCAAATTTAGGCTTACTTCACAATCGAATGTCAGAAAATCTTATGGTCAATTGGCGTACCATTATATGCATGCAATATAGGTAAATATTTAAAAACATACAAATATTGATGGTATACTAAGATAAAAAAAAATATATAATTTTAATAAAAAGTATTCTATTTTGCTACCATACTTGTAGAATATCAAAATTTATTTGTCATTTCAATAAAATTTGTCAATTGCAATCATTAAAATAATTTGAAATCAGTTTTTCAGAAATAATAATACCCTGTACATAAAAAAAAACAACAATTACAAAAATAATTTATAACACTTTAGTGCTATTATAACTTGTTTTTGACAAAGTGACATCTAGTTGACAAAACATAAACATCACTATAAACAATATAATATACTATTTTTTTCTTATATTTTACTTCAAAAATATTACTGAGTGTTTTTTAATAATATAGTTGAATACCTCAGAATATTCCCTAGTAAAAATGAAACATATGGTCCACGTATGTTTTAACAATTTCATGTAAGCAAATAAGAAATTCATACATGGACATATATGTTTGTCCTTAATCTATATATAGCCATATATGGTCGATATATGGCAATAATTGATTTCTATATAAGGGGATTATTTAATACATATATAGCTAGAATATTATACTAATTATTACCATATATCGACCATATATGGCCATATATGAATTAAAAAAAACAAATATGTCCATATATAAATTTTCTATTTCCTTATATGACACTGTTAAAACATGTATGGACCATATATGGGCCATATGTTTCATTTTTACTAGGGTTGTTTTTAATACTATGTGTAATGCCTATTTAGAAATTTTTTTACATACACGGAGAGAAAAGAATATTAAAAATACGAGAATTGCTGAATTCTAATTTTTGGAAAACTTTTTATTTTATGTTTTGCCCGTTAGATGTCGCTATTCAATGTCCCTAACCTATTTCCAATATCGTTATTAAACAGTTTACTAAAATATGATAAGCAGATTGTTAAATTGCACGTGACTACATAGAATGACTATTTTTAATAATCTAACTTAACAAATTTTAATCATTTAATTTTCCATATAAATGATTATCTGTAAGTATAATGACAAATTAGTAATCTTTTTATTAAAAATTGATATTTTTTTTCAGTGTTAAAATGCAATAAAAAACATCTTGCATTCAATCCACTATTTCGGTTACTACTAAACTCTTAGCAATACTGTCTTATGCATAATATCAAACGATATGAAAAATGCGAGAATATCTTTAGTCTCGCGAAACCTTCAGACAGCCCTCATGGCGTAAGTCGATAAATTCAATGTGCCAACGCGAGCCTTTTTTGTCTTCTTGCAAGACAAGGTCGACTAACTGTACGTACACATATATACATACGTTGGTATTTATATTCACGTAAAAAAATATTAAATGTACGCTTCTGAGAAAGCTAATCAAAACAATTTATTAATGAAGACCAATAACTAAATTAATTACTATTTTAATTAATTTTAATTTTCTAAGATATCGCGATCAAAGTCTACCCATTCCTAAAAGTCCGCATTATTAGAAATTTATTATTATAACTGATATATTTTAAAATAATTCGGGGATATGCGTCAATATTATGCTTTATAATAGCATATTATATACACTGAGAAAAAGTCACATGGTTAATTTTCGTGATTACTAAAACCCTGGTTGAATTAACCATATTATGGTTATTTTAACTAAAGATCAGGTAATTGGAACTAAAATGTTATAGTATTCACGAAAATTAACTATGGGCATAGTTAATATTGCTATGTTTTTCGCTCAGTGTAGTAGCAATTGTAGTATGCTTTATAATATCATAAAATAAAATATATAAAATTTATTTATATTTAAATTATATTTAAAAAAAAATATTAGAAATATATATAATGGAAGAGCATCTTTTAATTCACAGTCCACAATTAGCTTTTTACCACCATTTTAATACCACTTGAACATTTAATATTTCTCAGTCATGGATATTTGTGATAAACTACGACATAGAGCGGTGGTAGAGGAAGTGACAAGCAATGAACTATGAGGCAACGAGTTCTTTTCCTGAATATTATTATTTTTTTCTCTTTATCTTTTTTTACATTACTCTATTATATTATATGGAACACATTCTCAATTGATTTTAAAATTTAATAGTAATTACTAGTAAATTTCTTTCAGTACAGAAGAAAATTTGAACAATCACATAGAGGCACTGAAAAAATGGTGCAATAACATATCCATATTAATCACTATAAAAAAGCCAGCGATTATTACTGTACATTATTAACACTTGTACAATATTTATGTTGACAGAGATATATTATAAGTGTCGAATTTAATTTTGTACTATATTTTTAAGCGTTTCGACCAAAGTTTAATTGAAATTGAAATTTAAAAGTTCCCGCGTGAATTTGGGATGTCTGGATGACAGTTGGAAATCTGCTGAATATACATAGATTATAACTAGATTAAAGCTAGATGTAGGCTACACTGAAAAAAATATGACAAAAAATACCCTGTTTTTAACTGTGTTTCAGATGAATATCCGCCTCTCAGTAAAAATTACTGTTTTATAAAAGGAAAAACTTCTACTACATTTATAAATGTAACATTTAAAACTAGCTTCTTTGCTTTTAAAGAACAGTAACTTTTACTAAAAGATGGATAGACATCTGAAACAAGTTAAAAACAGTAATATTTCTTATGATATTTCTCTCAGATGGAAGGAATTTCTCACAATGGTTAGGTACAAGGCTGGGTAACCATTGAATTTTGTGCGTATCCAACCTTTTCAAACGGCCTGCAAGAATCAGCTGGTGGGAATTGATTGGATCTTCCAACCGTTATAAGTGCGTCACTCTGACTCGACTCTTCCAAAAATAACTCTTGCTACCGCTATCCCCATGCAACCACCCTAATTAAAACGCTCTCCCATACACAATCCACGAGGCACTGCTCTTGCGGGCAACTTGCCATTAACGCCATCTACTGGACTATCCGTGGTAGAAATGTAAGGTGAAAACTTTTAAAAAAAAGTTCAAGAATCTTGAACAAGTCCGTAAGGATTTTTGTCTTAAATTTCTACTAGGGGTAGTTGCAAAGTTATATTGATTATAACCTATTGAACAATTTTATATAGGTGGTATATATGTTGGCATATATGTTTTCAGAAATATGCCAGCATATATGCCATCTATATACCACATATATGTTAGTATATATGGCACCCCATATAAATTTTTTTCCATGGGAACAGCTGGATGGTCCAGCCAATCCACTAAAGTTTGGAAAGGTATAAAATTCTTCGGACATCCAGTTTTGCATTCAGCTTTCAACCAGTCTTCATCCAGCTAACGTTCAACCAAAAAACCAGCCGATCTTCAGCTACCATGTACTGAGAAAAACATGACAGAAAAAAAAAGTTTTCAGTCTTTTTTTTCATTTCAGGTTTTTTGTTCTTTTTCAGGTGTATTTCCGTCTTTCAGTAAAACTTACTACTTTTTAAAAGCAAAGAAACTAGTTTTAAATGTTATATTTATAAGCACAGTTAAAAATAGTAATTTTTCTGTCATATTTTCCTCAGTGTACAACTGTCACAAATCCACGTGGATTACAAAACACACCTTTCCATTTCACTTATACTAATTTATTGAACGAATTATTTTATAGTAAATTTTATACTACGTGGGTTAACTAACAAAAGCAATACAAAACTGACGAATCAAAATATTTTGATTCTTCGAGTGTGCTACGACAAAACATTAATAATATGATTTGTATGATAGAAGAGTTAGGTGAATAAGATTGGAGTGTTGAAAGATCGTGCGATAGTGAGGTAATATAACGACGAGGTGTATACAAGTTGCGACGTCATTGAGATCACTCAATGAGGTCCAAGGTCTTCAGCGACGTAATTATTCATGAGTAGAAATGAACGAGAGAAATGATCCATTATTATCAAAAGGATAAAGGATAAACAAGTATTGTACGCCGTTGCAGCGAGCACTTAATCATTGTATTTTTGTTTTCCGTTTCAATTTTTTCATTTTCATTTGCATCCTACTTTTAATTGCAAATAACGAGAAGCGTTTTGACGGAATAAGAAAATGAAGCTGATCGTACAAAATGGCGAAGGGGGAAAAAAAAGAGAAAAAATATCAAATGCTGCGATTTTTTACATTATTCAGAATTCAAATTTAAAATACTGTCATTTTAAATTTAAAAATTTCAAGATATTCATACAATTAACATTTTTTATTTTCTTTTCTTTATAAAAATTATTTATCAAAAAAGCTCCTTCTATCGAGATCTGAACTCATGTACCTTGGTATACTTATTAAACTAAGTGTAAGTTAAAATTTTGATAATAAAATGATATTTTATCTATATTAAAAAAAATTGTCAATTTTTACATGTCTGAACAAATAATCATTTTATAATACAGGAAACGTAAAATGAAAAATCACAGTATTTAAGTCTTTTATAAATACATTTTATAATCTTCATAGCTATATCCCGTATATCCTCGAAATACAAAAAAATAATAATTTTATCAAAAAATTTCTCTCACTATATAAATTTAAAAACAAAATTATTCTTCAGTTACATTTTTATAAACATTTGCCAATTTAAAGATTATTTAAAATGAATTATGACTCGATGGCCAACTCAGAATGACACATAACCTCCTTAATAATATATATCTATCTTTAAATATATTGTAAAATAAATATTAATTTAAAAAAAAGACAACCTACGTCAACAGTTAAACAAGTTTAGAATTTTCTAAATGACTAGCAACTCTTCTCAGAAGAGTTATCTGCCATCTAGAAGACCTATTTTTTGGAAATATATTAGAACCTAACATCTAAACAGTTAATGAAACCATTTCCAAAAGGGAGAGTTACGATACGTAAAAACTAATTTACCAAATTCTAAACTTGTTTAACTGTTGGCCCACGTTGCATTTTTCTTAAACTAATCAGTATTTCACAATATATTTAACGATACGTATTATTAAGGAGGTTATGTTGAATCTCACTTGACCAACGAGTGACATTTCGCCTCAAGTTAAAATGAAATTTAATTTAAATTAAAACACTTAAGTTGACAAAGCAAATGAAGGAAATTGAAATAAAAATTGTTTACCCGCCAGAAAATAAAAGCGCGGTAGAGGCGGAGGAGGATGAGGAGGAGCAAGGGGGGCGAAATGAATTAAAAAAGGAGCGGAACAAGGCGCGCAATTCGAAGGAAAAATAGCCCGGCATATTTTAAGTCGGTCCGACTGGTACATAGTCCTTCGGACTGCGGCTATCCCAAAGCCGTGGAAAGGATACTCGAAAAAGCGAATAAAGAGAGGCGGAGTGAAAGAGCGCAAAAAAAAAAAAAAAGGAAAACCGAGGGAGAGGGCGAGTGGCGCGCGGCAAGTGCGACGAAAAGAGAGAGAGGAGTCACAACCGCACGATGTTTAGCTGTTTGTTGAATCTGGGTGAGTGACCTGCCGGGGAACCTGTTCTCTCTCTGCGATCTCTCCTCTTTCTTTCGACGAGTGCGCCGCCACCGCGCCCCCTGCCGCGCGCCGCCCGAAACGCCGCCATCTCTATATACGTGTCTCCCCCCACTCCCCCGCTCTTGTCTCGACTTTTCGGCCCGATCATTGTTCCTTCTCCTTTGCGATTGAAGGATATTCATCTACTATTTCAGTCTTGAAGAAATGAAGGGTCACGACCCACTTTCAGTAGGACACCTGTTACTTTTTAGTCTCAACCAAATGCTGCTCCTCGCCCCCTCCCCCCCCCCCACTCCTTGGCAGGTTTTTCAAGGTCAGGAAAATTATAAATGTTTTAAACTGAGAATAGAGCGTTCCTCGGGTTTATCACGAGATATTAGAAATTTCAAGTTCAAACGTATCCAATAAGATTAAACGGATGTTACCGTGGTGGTATTTTAACAATGTGGATCCAAAATTGAGGATTACGAAATACAGTGAGAGTAATAAAAAAAAATAAAAACATATTGCGTTAATTACGGTGTATGTTCACGGAGGAAAATGAATATTAAAAGTTAAAAACTAAGGAATTTGAAATTTTAGTTAACTCTATTCTAATTTTTGACAAACGTTTACTTTATGTTTTGTCCATGAGGTGTCGCTATTCAATGACACTAACCTATGTCGTTCGTAAACCAGTTAAAAAAGAGATTATTAAAATTTGTACGTAAGTTTGTCAAATTGTACGAAATTACATAGAATTACAATTTTTAATTTTAAAAATCTAAAATATAACCGTTTAATATTATACATGGAGAAAAAAGAATATTAATAATTAGAAACCAAGGGATTTGAAATTTTAATAAACTGAATTCTAATTTTTGACAAACTGTTTATTACATGTTTTGTCCATTAGGTGTCTCTATTCAGTGTCTCTAACCTATGCCGTTCATAAGACAGAATGTCAAATTGTACAAAACTATAGAATAACAATTTTTAATAAACTGATTTAATAAATTTTCATAATTTCCCGCGTGGAAAAAACATTGCGGCAGAGTCTATGGCAGCACTGTGGCTAAGACTGTGGCATTCGGGAGCCCACAGTCTTGGCCACAATAAGCCACACATGTTGCCGCAATGGATCGACTGTGGGATGTGGCCAGGAGCCACAGTCGAGCCATAGTGGCTAACAAAGCATTTCTATATAAAAAAAAAATTTACTTTAATCCCACCTTGATTTGAACTCCCGACCTA
>JABFPN010006161.1:0-11969 GCA_022817305.1 Leptoteleia sp. ZL-2020
GCCTGACCGATGCCGAGCGTTACGTTCTGTACCGGTGCCCAATTAGGTAACCTTCCTTGGGCCAGCTTTGGACGCCATATTACGTGCTCAAATGCAGTGTACCTGGTTAGTCCCTTATAGGGCTCGAATCAGGAAACCGTTGTTCAGGTATTCCACGTTTTAGCCCCATTGGGGCCCTATAGGTGATAGGGCATGCCCGATTTCATTTCTACCTGGGTTGAGTAAACTGAAGAAAAATTAGTTCGATGTTCGAAAACAAAGAAATCTGACAAATTTCTGGTCTTGTCTTTCAATTTACTAAGTTGTGTATAGTGTACGGATAAGTATCATCCTAAGTAAATAGATGTTATCAAACCGTTCAATAAATATAAATATACTGAAAAGTATCATTTAACATTCCTTTATTACTATATAAAAAAAAGAGAATTATTTAATACTCTCCACTATAAATTACTTATTTCTGTAATAATTATCATATGTATAAATATCATTGCTTGTGTCAGTTTTTAAAACTGTAACGATATAATTAACAATTTATTGATTTCATTTTTCTATTTTAAATTTTTGTTATAAATTCATAATTTATAGATACTACAATCAAGCGATAATATTAAAAAAATACTGAATAAAAAGCAAAATTTATAAAAATATATTCTCGTTATTATTACGTTATAAACAAATGACCATAAATTCAAATCAATTGCAATGTGACGAAGCAATAAAAATCAGGCTTTCATTCAATGTTTACAATTTAATCAAGAAGCTTTCTTATCTCCAGCTACAATTGTGCGTTGACTTTGACTGCCCCATGCTGAAGTTTCTAGTAAAGATCACGCCATCCGCGCCTGTCTTTGCCTCCCGTCCGGCAATTTTTGCAGACAAACCTCCGTGCCTAGCAAACCCCTACTAACCCAAACTAAAACCATAAGGTCGCATTTTCCCGGGCCTTATCAAAGCGCGCCTATTCGTCGACCGGAAACCGTCAAACGCCCCTAAGTATCTGCCAGTGGGGAGCAGGAAAGGGGGGGTAGGGGGTACAATTTATATCAATCCACCGGAAGATAAGGTCGTCGTCTTCCGCGATGGTCAATCATCTTACCGGCTTTGCAGATGTCAACATCCACGTCAGCGGACACGGCGCGGGGAAACTTAGCGGCCGTCAATTGCTCCGCGGTGAACCTCCGTCTGGGCCGCGGTGGCTCATTGGCGATGCCATGCGAGTGGACGAGCGACGCCTGCAGAAGAGCGAGCGCGAACAAAACAAAAAGCGGTACTTGTCCCATCTTAAAGACGCGCGCCGAACGAGCGTACCATTTGCAGTAGCATCGGCGAAGGGCACACTTTTTCCCTTCGGAAGTTGCGCGCCCGGAAACAATCACATCTTCAGTTCCTCAGCGACGTGTCGAGGTATACAGAGACGCCTCGTCGCCTAGCATAATTCAAACAGCAGCCTTGACTTGGCCGGGCCGGTTCGTTCACCTTCGCGCAAAACTTTTTCCCTCGTCAAAGAACAACCCGAATCCTCTTCTGTGCACTAAGAGAAATTTATTAGTAGTTGCTATTATATTTCACAACACCTCGGAGATACGTGTACAATTAGAGCATTCTGCATGGTACGAGATATTAATTTAACAACATTTATTATAAAAAAGTATTGCAGACAAGGAATAAACGTTTTACCTATGAGTGACCAGTCGCGCATTTTACCGCCACTTTACACCGCCGCTTGATAGAGTATTCGTCTTTGTCAAACTTCGGGGCGAATGTGAGATAGGCGTGGCCTAAATATTTTTAAACCGCGACGTAGAGTGGTGGTAAAGGGCGCGACTGTTGACTGCGAGGTAACGCGTTCCATTCCCCGGTAGGCCAATCTTTTTTCTGTTATTCGTTCAAAATACCACGTAGCAATTTAAAGAATAGTACAAGTGCGCGCGTATCCCCAAAGCAGCGATTACTAATAAATTTTTATTTCAATCTACCTCGACTTCACTCCCCGTTCTCTTTTGGTACTTTTATCCGCACCTTCCACAGCCTCCGAGTATCAACGGGTTTTGGAGAAAACTGACGCTATTTGCTCTTATTCCCCTATCGGCGGGGGGATTATCAGTGACGAAAGGCGATTTTTACCGAGAGCTCAGATACGGATAATGCTCGTGCAGCCGAACGGTTCAAAGTTCACGGTAACGCTGATGTATCGCTCGGTTGACTGGAGAACCGATGACTGAATACAGTAGATGTAACTGGTTCGTGAAGCGTGCGCTCGTGCATCGAATTTGTAGGAGGGGATGCGTATCGCAAGGGTGAGCAGTTGAGAGAAGAAAGTGAGAACACACGAGGAAAGCAAGACAGAGCTGCGAAAGAATCAAACTGAAAACAACTACGAATGGGTCTTATCTCCCCGCGGCGGGACGCTGAGCGAGATAGGCCGGAACAAAAGGGATTGATTGGCTAGATTGCGAAATGGAAAAATCATGGCTCACCCTACCCTCTTTTGGGGGAAAATAATTTATTTAACGACACTGATTATAGCCTGGCAAAATCGTTGGCTTTTTCGTCCGATCAACTTCCAGTGCGTTGCTTTCAATTAACAGTTCGTTTAATAGCGATCAATTAATGGGCGACATTGATGCGCGATTGCGGATGGGATTTTAAAGGTGTAACAGGGGGAAATGGTATTTCATTACACCGAGAGGAAAAGGGAACGATCGGCAACTTCGACTACAACATTTTAATTATCTTTGGCGATGAAAAAATTTTTAGTATTCGATGATTTACAACCATACGGAGAAACGATTGATACTAAATAGTAAAATTTGATTACGAAATGTAATCATTATTTAATCAAATAAATAAACAGCAAAATAACTATTGGTTATATACCACTCTGTCATACTTATATTTTTTTATTAATTTAATAATGGCAAAATAGTAAATTAAATAAAAGCAAGTACAAGGTTGTTTGATGAGAATGACAGTTAGTTGACTTTTCGAATTTATTAGATTAAAATGTTAAATGACTTTTAATTTAATTTAATTAAAATTTTTGTGTTCGCAGAATGCGCTTATTTATCGAATAAAAATATAGGACCCCCGTTCTCCGACTCCAATTCACTTGACCTTCCCGTCCGATTAAAATAGACTTGTGCGAACAAAGGAAATTAGACAAACTCGATTGCGCGACTGATTTGAAAAAATTCATTCCTTTTGTTTATTCAAAGATGTGTAACGAATGGAAAATGAGAATTCGATCTGGCAGCGGAGTGAAATATAAATCACGAAGAATATTATGTATAGATAATTATTACAAATTGGTGTCATTTAACATAAGTTGCGCATGTTAATCAACGTTGAGAGAAAAAAGCACAGAATTGTGTATGCTTCGGTAATCTCATACGCATGTGTCATCGATCATGAAGGTTGTGTGAAGCTCATGTCAACTCTATTGACGATTCGCAGACTCTGATTGATAAAAATAGTTTAAAGAGATGTTTGAAATAAACAAACTGGTTAATTGCACTGGACCATAATGATTAAAAATGATTCAACTAAGTAGCAAAATTATAAATTTTTAATCAAGTTTATATATTTCCTTTTACGAATTTAAGTGCAAATTATCTGTCCAAGAAAAACTTTTTGTACTAATTTTCTATAATGTTTATTAAATCAGGTATTAATTTTATTTAAAAAGTAGCATTAAACAGATGAGGTTACGTTAGAATGAAAAGTAGACTTTCCAATTGATATTATACAATCAACCTTCAGTTATTCTAGCTCCGCTTATTCGTTCCTTCATTTATTCGTATGTGATTTCCTTCAATTTATCTAACAGAGGGGACAAACGTTTCCTCTATTCTTTCACTAAATGGTGGGAATACTCTTCTATTCTATAACAAAACCGCCAGAAAAACTGACGGTAATAAATGGCACGAAAAATTTTGATTAAGAAACATTGTATGCGATATGCTGAAAAAAAATTACTAAACTAAGAAATTCTGATTGTAAATTCTGCTTTCTTTAGATATTTACCCTAGTTAAACGAAATAAACTGCCTTTATTATGGAAACATATTAGATTATTGAAGTGCAGGCACTCTGCCTCCAGGCACTTTGCCTCTGTACTTATTTCCGGAAATAACTCCATCGCAAACACGAGTACAC
The DNA here is from genome assembly GCA_022817305.1 of Leptoteleia sp. ZL-2020. Classification (NCBI taxonomy): domain Eukaryota; kingdom Metazoa; phylum Arthropoda; class Insecta; order Hymenoptera; family Scelionidae; genus Leptoteleia; species Leptoteleia sp. ZL-2020. The sequence continues at coordinate 4,158 of JABFPN010006161.1, forward strand.
AAATTCATCGAAAATTGGTAGAATAAATTTCCTTGTGTCTACAGTATGTAAAAATAACATATCAATACGATATTATATGAATAAATGTTAAATATATTTACTTGTCTTTCTTCAGAATTATTGGTAATATATTTCTAGAAAATTTAAAATATATGAGGTTCGCGAACTTTCTCAAAATGAATCTGAAAGCAAACATTTAAAAATTCAGTATTATAATATTAATATACCTTCAACTCATTAATTAGTCTTCTTTTTTATTTGAAACATCTCATGATCTAGATTGAAAACAAAAACATTGCTAATGAGAATACATAATTAATAGAAATTGATTGTTTGGAATATATTTAAAATTTAAACTACCTTTTATAATAAAATGTTTTAAATTATTCAATAAATAATACATGAAATTTTACTTAAAAATTTTTTTTATTAATTTATTTAAGATCGCATTAACAACTGATCATTAACGATCATTAACTTAATTTTATTCTTTATATTATAATACAATAATAAAATTAAATTATAATGAAAAATAATTTAAAAAAAATTGAAGAATATTAATATACAAGAATTGTAACAGTGATTTTTTTCATTTTTGCAATAAAATCTTAATTCAACTTTTGACGTTTGAAAATATTTTCTGTGCAACCGAATAAATTATGCATTTTTACTTATTATATGATTATTACATTATTAATATATTTTAACTAGTGTGAATATTATCCAATTAGAGATTTTATTTCATTTAGAAAAGTTTTAGCAAATTTTAAAATTTTACAATATACATTGATAATTCAACAGGCTATTTTTCCTATTACAATTATCTATATCAAAATGGTTGTAATAACAATGCGATACAAATCTGTGAAATTACATATATTTTTAGTCAAAAATCTTGGTAAGAAATTTACAGTGAAGATAAATAGATTTGTTATTACAAACAAAAAATTAATACTCTTATAATTATAATACTTATTAAGTACAGACGAAAAGTATTAACAAGAAATTAAATTTAATAATATGTACATCATATATATTACCGAATTCATGAAATCACACTGAAAATCAATCACGATTTTAAAACCGTACAAACAATCACATTTTATATATTAAATTAATAATATATAATAAATAAAATTAAATACCTATGCGTGTCTAAAAGTGATAAAGAATAAATTACTTGAGCGCGAAAGTGAATAAAATTTTCTAAAACTGAGTATATTACAAAATAAATATATACTACACGTAGAACCACAGCTCGAACACCTAAACTCTGACTTTCGGTACCATTTCATGAAACAGGTTTGATTTACTTACAAAGTGACACTGAGAAAAAACTGCCTTTGCAACAAATTACAATCTGAATCGAGCAATGACTGTCGCAAATATCTCAACCTATTACAACATTGCATTATTTACTCTTTATCATCTTGAAAGAAAGAAGAAATAAGTTATTGTTCTTCATCAAAACGTTGCTCAATTCAACATTTTTGTATCAAAGACCTAAGTTAACAACGTAATTTGTAACATCATCGTTTGTAATCGAAAATACACCGATCACGTTAAAATGAACGAAATGAATATATATAAAAAGGATGAATTTCTTTCTTATTTCTCAGTGAATTTCCGTGACTAGCTCTACTGGAAAATTTCATCTTTCACGAGTTACAAAACACTGATCGTACAGCAAAGTCACTTTTGCGATAAAAAAATAAACGGAAAAAGAGAGAAAAAATATGAAACACTGTACAAAAGGTAGGAGAAATTGATGAAAAATCGGAGATAAAAGTCGGTTTATTACTCGCAGTATCTGAAAAGAACTTTATACTGCGATGGGGCAGTTCTCATCAACCTTATGGAGGTTTATAGCTTTTCACCGCTGAGATTTAGCACGTTGTAGTAGGAATGATCGGGGAACCTATCGAGTTCGATATAGTCCGTTTCATCGAGCAGAAGACCTTCCGTAAGAGAAACGAGTTCAGCGAACGTTGGTCTGCGCGCAGGATCTTTATCCCAGCAGTAAAACATTATATTATATAATTCTCGCTTGCAATGTTCCGGTCTTTCCAGCCGATAACCTTCTCTTACTTTTTTCATCACCTAAAAATACAACTTTGTATTAATCTTTATCACGCAGTTTTAATTTTTTTTTTTTTTTCGAAACATTGCTATTTATTAATTAGGCCATTCAGTTTTAAAATATTAAACATTCAAAAATAATATTATTATTCTATTTACCTACAAATAAATAATAAGCCTGGTGAAAATTGTCTGTGAAAACTGCTTACATTCAGAATATTCAAACTTTATTCAAACGAAGAAGTTTGATTACACTACAATGTCTACAAAAGTCTGCGAAGAGTTAGAAAAAATTTGTCGTATATTGCCGACATTCTTACAGGCTTTCTGCAGACATTATGAAGTAATCGGACTTTTTAGTCTGAATGAAGTCTGAAATCAACAATTTTTGAAGATTTCCCACTGACTTTTTTCAGACTTTCTTTGACACAGACAATTTATTTTCACCCGAGAATTTATAAACTACTACCTACGGTACAATTAATAAAATTTACATACCTCAGCTGCTCGCAATCCGGGATAAGGCGTCGAGCCAAGTGTAACGATTTCCCACATCAGAACACCGAAACTCCAGATGTCGGATTTCACCGAGAAAATATTGTCATAGAGACTTTCCGGTGCCATCCATCTGATAGGAAATCGTCCCTCGGACTTCCTTTCGTAGATCTGATTAAGCGCGATGTCTCGCGCGAAACCAAAGTCTGCCACTTTGCATGTCCGATCCTCGTGTATGAGGATATTCCTGGCTGCGAGGTCCCGGTGTATAATTCCTTTTGAAGCCAAATAATCCATGCCCTTTGCAATCTAAAAGAATTATTCAGTTAATTTCATCAAGGCACTAATACAATTCCTAATTTCTATTTTTTGCAAATTGTATTTACAATTCAAATTAAAAACTCCAAGTTATTAACAGACAAAAAAGAGAAACGTTAATAATCTAGTTAAGAAGAAGAAAAATGAAATTAAGAAGAAAATGAATTATTTAAGAATATTAAAATACTTGTATTATTATTATTATTATTATTATTATTATTATTACTAATAATTTTGTCATCGTTATTATATTCATCATACTTTTAATAATTCATATGATATACTCACTTGGTAAACGAAACCCGTGAGATCCCGCGACGTGAGACAGCTTCCTCCATGGGCTCGCTCCTCTCTGGAATTTCTAAGGTAACTGTGAAGTTTGCCGCCACTCACGTACTCCAGAATAACGAATATCGGTTCGCGGTCTGTGCAGCAGCCGAGCAACCGCACCACGTTCGGATGCGGATCCAAAGTTTTCATGACTTTCAGCTCCTGCATCAAGTCATTCCTCTCGGCTTCCGTGGCATTTTCCTTAACAGTTTTCACTGCAACTATACTTGCACCGGGAATGCCGTCTATATCAAGCGCCTCGCACTTGTACACTTGACCAAAGCAACCTTCACCGAGAATACTAAACACCTGCAATAAATCATTAGTTATAAGTCAGCTATATTAAGTATAATTATTTGTACACAATCAGTTTTTCGATTAACGTAACGACGAGTGGTCATTATCAAAATCTTATAAACACTGTACGTGTTTATCCAAAAGTTCAAAAAATGCATTAATTAAAACTTGGAAATATCAAAATAATTAATGTGTCAAATTAAGTTTGGTGTCTGTACTATTGTTACGACTAACAGTCGTATGTGTCTGTCCTATTGTTAGTCGTAACAATAGTACAGACACCAAAATTAATTTGACACATGAATTATTTTAATACTGACATGTTTTAATTAATGCATTTTTTTAACTTTTGGTAAAAACATATTGTACTTTGTTTATTAGATACTGATAATAACCACGATAAAGGTCGAAATGTCAATCAAGAACTGATTATTTAGTTTATATTTATTTTTGTCTGTTGTCCACAAAAATTCCGGTCGTTAACAAACAACTATATTTTATTATTAACAGACGTTAATTAACATAATTCAACTATATTAAATATATTATCTTTGAGAGTTGACAATTTTGTGTAATTTAAGTTTTTTGTTTTAATTTGGCGCTTACGATTGTATTTTATTTCTATTTATATTTAAATCGCTTATTTTATAATATAATATATTTTATATACCTTTATCCTATGTCTAGGGAACTCCCAGATGTCTTTAGAAGCTTTCTTCGGTGCATTGGCCTGATTTTCCTTCTCCCAAGCTTCGTAACGATTACTCAGAGCTTTTGGACCTCGCCACTTTTTCAGCACAAATGATGGATCGTCCGAGACATTCGATTCGCTTGGAGATGCCGGTTCCTTCTACAACAATTTGTTTGTTAATGTAAAATTAATAAAAAATGAGTCAATATTATATTACTGACAAAAAAGTATTTTATTCCACTTGTACAATATTAAACATTATGTTCTCCATTTTCTCATATACAATATTTCAATATTTGAGTACATTGTCATTTGTTGAAAACCATTTAGAATAAATTTAACAACCTTTGCAGCACTTAATATTTAAAGAATTAAAAAATATTTAAAACTATTGTAACAATAATATCAGAACATTTGTTGCGAAAAATCGAAATAAATTATAAATAATCCAACATTGTTGTAATATAAGAAAAATAAAAATAATAAGAATAACTAAATTTTGTTACTTTAATAATAACTACTAAATTATTCAAATTGTATTACTTTATACTAAGACTTATATTAAATTATCAACAGAAACACAGAGAAATGTATTAGTTATTTCTACTATATATTATAGTAAATATACTATAATATGTGATATATTTTGATAATATATTAAAAAAAGTGTTGTTATCGAGGAATAGAATTCGTTACCTCATAGTCAACAGTCACCTCACGCAATTTACCACCACTCCACTCTGCCATTTGGAAAAATATTGGTCTTCGTCGAACTCCAGTGTCAATGTGAAGTAGGCGTGATCTAAATATTTCTAAACAACATGGAGTGACGGTAAAGGGCGCGACTGATGACTGATATAATGAGTTCAATTCCTTAATCACACTTTTTCTAATTTTTTTTTTAAATATGGCACCATATTATAAGTAATACTATGGATATACACATACCCCTGAATACTAGTAATATTTAACTACTTCTAATAAATTTCTCTCAACATAAATGCTAATTTTACGTTATTTCCAGAAAAATAATCAGCGCGCCTCACCGATTTCTCTGTCGATTTTCGCCTGCTGCACAACCTGTACCTTGCAGACCATACTATCACACTTAAGCTTATGATCAAAACGAATACAGCGATAACGGGCACCAAAATCATGACGAGTTCTCGTGGCGCAGGTGTCACCTCGCTGGGCCCGGTTTTCGAACTCGAAACTTGATCAACTTCGACTTTGTTCAACGTTATATCACTCCCTTTTCCATCTTCGCCGGATTCTTGTTTCTTGGTTTCGTCCGACAATTTACTGCTGTTTTTGCCACTTTTATCATTGCCGCCACTATTTTTATCATCCTCAAAGTTGTTTGTCGTCGTGCTCAACGCAGGATTAAATCCTTCATTGGGAGACTGGAGGACTTCTGGTTTCAGTCTCGTTGGCCAATTCTTTTTCATTGTCGGCAGACCAGGTAGCGTTTGCAACGGTGATAACGGTGGTACCGATGGTGGTCGAGGGTAACTTGGCAGATTGGGAGGTAAAAGGCCACTTACGAATGTAGGTGGTCGCAAACGAACTGAACCACCGTGTTGACTAGAAAAAGGATTCCTGAAAAACGAACTCAATTCATCAAATTGGAACATTTATTATTATTTCAGATGCAAGAGAAGATAAACTGCGATGCATTACATGGTAGGACATTGATCCTTTGGCATTAATAATATTGGCATTCTTGAAATTAAAATCCAAATGGAAATTGAAATACAACAATTTCTTTAGAAATTTTAACAGCAACAAGTAAAAGATAAAACGAATTAGAAAAATAAAGAAATTCTTTTAACTATTAACTTATATTGTTAAAATATTAATTATTATTAAAATCAATTATTGTAGTTATTAACTATTATTTTTAGTGAAGATGTAATCAATTTAACTAATTATGAGACAATTTTTCCGTGTATAAGATAAAGTTGGCCCGAAGGAAATTTTTGCTCTAAACAATTGAAGTTAATTGAATTGTATTTGAGTCAATAGTTACCTCACCAAGGCAGTTTCTTAACGAATGAAAACCAGCAGGTGTTAATTTTTATTAATTTCATTGTTACGCTTATGCAATAGAATTGTTCTATTTTATTTTCAATGTACATCGTGGGAATCATTAAATTTATTAGGTTCCTTTGAAAGTACGTAAAAACACGAATGTGCTGTTTTCAAGTTATTCATGCATATTTCATGAATAGAACAGCACACAGAAATCTGACGTAATGTTGACTATACGTTAAAATGTATAATTCTAAAATTCACTTAGACCAAGCAGTCCATAAATTTAGATATCTCTTTAATTTATGTTACAAGAGTTCATAAGAATTTTAAGAAACTTTTAATCATAAATCGATTAATCATTTCTGTTGAAAATAAACATAATTTCTCTTCTTTTTTTTTGCATCAAATGTAATAAATTTATCTAACTTTAACATTTGTATTTACATATTCATCGTACTTCAGAAATTGTATACAAACATTAATAATAACAAAATGATAAAAATAATCGCCGCCACGAATAACATTATTTAAATAATATCCCTTTAACTGTTATCATGCAAACAATAATTTGTCTAATCTCAACAATTTTTATCCGAAGTCATTGAACCTAAGTATCTCTTTAAAAATATTCTCGAATTTATCTTAATCTTTTTTACATTTCAATACTTGACACGTACACGTCAATCAATAAAACTATTAACACGTTCGAGTGAAACACGTTTTCGGTATCTCAAAATGGCCTCGCAAAGCTCTTTCAACGAACTCTCGTCGGATGTGTTATAAAAAAAATACGAATGCCAATAACAAAATTGTTCAAATAAAGCGCAGGATGAGGCAAGGATTTTTTTTTCTTAGCAATACTTGTAGCGTAAAGTTTTATACCCAGAATGCCCGTTATCTGGTGCTGAGCTATTTCTGATGATTACATATACTTCAGTTTTTGCAGTCAGCTGGCCATCCGAAACGGTAACATACAGAAACATTTTCTGCCCACTCTGTAAAAAGATCGGAATGTAAGGTTTTATACTCAAAGCTGCGATATCCAGCGTTAACGAAAATAATGGATTCTTTAAGAGAAAGATAAGAAGGAAAGAAACAATTTTTTTTCGTAAATAAAAAGGATGTTACTGTAATTTGTAATTTGCAATTCAACAATGTTGCTTGCATTTGATTGCGCGAACTCGATCTGAGGATAAATGTATTAATTGATGAATTAATGCGGGAGGAATGCGGCTGATCAAAATAATACACTTTATTAAGTGAGTTGAGTGAATTTACAGGAGGAATAAATGTTGAAATAAAAGTAATTATATTTAATGCGCGATAAATTGAAAAAGGCGCGCATTTTAATGAAAACTTTGCGTCGAATTTTAAGCTGCTTTAGGAGCAGCTTTAATCTATTTGCAGCGCAAAATACACGGAGAAAAATCTTGTATTACTATTTGCAACGTTTATTATGAAAGCTATGACAAAACTGGCTACATTTCTATATTTGATATAAAAGTTGTGAATTTAGCACATAGAAACGTGAATAATGAAATAAAAAGTTTAAACATTACAACGTATTT
>JABFPN010006162.1:0-11969 GCA_022817305.1 Leptoteleia sp. ZL-2020
AAACTGTTTATTACATTTTTTGTCCATTAGGTGTCAATATTCAGTGTCTCTAACCTATGCCGTTCATAAGACAGAATGTCATATTGTACATACATACATGTGTATTGCTAAATCAACCAAACATTTTTTTCTAATTAAACACTACTGGCGGGACTAAATTCTTTTTGCTGATTTGACCATAGTGTTTACTTGTAATTATACTAACTAAATTTTCTAGCTGCATTGACCAAATTTTTACTTGTAATAGCCGAAAATTATTTTCCGTGTATCATCATGTTAACAAAAATTAATACAACTTTGCGTTTTTCTCTTTTTTCGATTCTGATTTAATTTCGCAGTATAATGTTAATATTTTTAAGTTATTATCATCAAGTGCACGCGGTAAGTAATGACATATTGAACTATATAGTATTAAAATATCAATTTTATAAACCAGTTAATTTCATCTCTGCGAAAAGGTCGGTCATAATGCATCGAAAATATTAATATATCTCATAACAGAGAAATTATATTCGTCAGCTCCAGCACACGAGAGAAATTGCCATAGGAAAACGCTGACGTTGTTCTCCTCTGCGTTGAAATTTCAATTACTTCTATAAACGAAATAAATGAGTGCATTTTTGTTGAAATTTTTCTTTTTCCTTTTCCCTCGCACCGTCATGCAGCCAGACTTTTTGCCTTCTTCAGCAGTCGCTATTCTGAATTTACAGATCATAAAGATTGTTGATTTTCTCAGCTCGGCTCACGAACATTTCTTTCACGTTGAAATAATAATGTTAATGTAAAAAATTCATCACACGTTCATCCACTGTTTCGATATACTGACAATAACATGTCACCTCAAGAAACGTGAAATGTAGTCATATTGTGCCTGTGTTTTCATCAAAGATTGCTAACAATTTAAATAAATCGTCAAATTGTCCTTCATTGTTTAACGTCTTGTCTTGAAAGCATGTATTGTAAGTTTATGAAATGTCACTAGGAATATTACTTTACTTTGATCAACGCCTAAGGTTAGAAATATATATTGCATATTAATGACAACACTGGTGTTAAAATATGACCCAATTTTTGAACTTAAATAACTAAATGCACTATCCACGCTTAGGAAGGAAGCAAGTAGGACACATAAATATCCATTGGTCTGAATAAATAGTGCGAGTAATTTAATAAAGCCAAATTCATCAATTGGGTTATTATAGATGGTCAACAACTATAATGAGCGCCAAGTTATTTTTCGTAGTTTACAACGAAAAGGACACATTAAAATAATAATAATACTTTTCATAAAATTATACCATTATCGAACAACATTCCAAATAGCAATCCTACAAAAGCTTGATGATACTTAATATAAAATCTTACAACTCATCGTCTTATTAGATGAAAGTTTTTAACGTCAACTACACTCACAAAACAAAATATTAAATAGGATTTCAATTTATTATATGGACAAAACGAAATTCTATTTATAATAAGAATAAATAATTCTTATAAAGCATACGTTTATCTAAAGAATAATTCCATTTATATTAAACGGATTTTTTTTCAAGAAAAGAATAAAAATAGTTTCAGTTTAAGAATATTCAACAGATGATACAAATTTAACCTAACAATTGCATGCAATATATATAAATATTTACATATCCACACTGCATATGAAAATATGTATATTTTAAATTGTTGGAAGCACTGATTTATCTTGAAATTTGCATACACTATACACTTAATTAAACAACACTGACCGAACGTAAAAACCTTAACACGGATGGAACACAGGCCGAAACAATACTGAGACAATGACAGCTCAACTAGGCTTATATATTTACAAATAGACATATATTCTTATAATAAACAGAAATCTCGTTAGTATTATCTGAGATAAGATTTATCATAAAATAAATTTCCTTTTAATAAAAAAACTTAAATTTATTCTATACTAACTGAATATTCTTATTTTTAATTGATTTTCTATTAGTTTTAATAGGAAAATTTTCTTTGTACAGTTTTCTTAAAGTAAGTCTATTTTTTTTCTGAGTGTACAAGATGGCGCTGTCTACACAACTTGGCAATATTCAGGTCGGAAATATTGGCACATTTTGAAACTTATTTTATATGTAATTAATAAATTGTATTCATCATTCATTACGTCCTCGATGAGTTGGTCTTATAACGACGATTGGAAATATAAATTCACCAATAAGTTGATTAATAGTAACAGTATTAAAATCGAGCGAAATATACAAAGAAGCTATAGACCAATATTTCATAAATGAATATATAGATAACGGTATGGGGGGTGGATATGGACGCAGACAAGGTAAGAGTACTTATGACCCCATCAAGTGAAGCGCTCAGTAGGTGAAATGCGATGCAAAGTAGATACTTCATTCTGCATGATTCATGCTTCGAAAAGAATTTCTTTAAGAGAGGTCTACTTGAATGAAAAGTTGCAAAAATATTCATTTTTTCCCCCCCTTTTCCTTCTTTTTTTACCTCCTCTTCTTTTGTATAGGATTGCGCACATTTTTATCAAGTTCAATCAAATTTCATGCGCTTTTGAGTAACTCGAATTTATCATACAAAGAGAAAAAATAAAAAAATTTATCGTCGTCTTTTAATTCTAATGTAATATTATTCTTTAATGTCATCGCAAGTTCAACGAAATACAATGAAACGCTTTCCAGTTAAACAATTAATCATTTTCAACGAACAAACAGTTAATAACAAATAAAAAAAAAAAAGAAAAAGAAAAAATGGGTATCCGAGTTGTAATTACGAAATCGAATCCAACAAAAGTTGGTGGGTTGTTTAAAAAAAATATTTGCGAGCCGGACGATGCCGGTCGATAGCCGGTGGTACACCGAAAAAAAGGGATTCGTAACAGTTATGCATATTTAATAAGTGTTAAGCAATATATTTTCGTACATGACCAATTAAAATAACTATTGTTGCACAATTTTTATATTTATGCAAAAATTACAACTGTCAAATTAAATTGATAAATATTACAACTTATACTTAACACTGATATAGAAAAATTCAGTAATAATTATTTCAAGCTAACATTACCGGAATATTATTTCATATTTAATAATATTAAATAATATACTAAAAATATTATTTTAAAATATAAATAATATTCTTCTGTTATCCCTGGCATATTATTCGCTTATGAGGTTTTTACATTGAAAAAAAAAAAAACATTAAAAATTACTGTGCTAGAACTTTAAAGCGCTGCAGTTTGTACCATATATATATTTCCTATAGGAAAAATTGCCGCTTCAAATACTGTGATGTGCTTTACCATAATTTTTACTGTGCTGGCAAGATAATTTTGCCTATATTGTAGAAATGGCTTCGCTTTAAGGTTACAGCACAGTAATTCTTAATGACTTTTATTTTCAGTGTAAGAAAGCTTGTCATTATTTCTTGTTTCGTTAAGACAGTAAATTGCCTAATGAATCTCAGTTATGTGCATTCTCTCGTTTATAAAATGTTTAATGTGCTTCCACGGTAATTTCCGTTTTGTTTTAAAAGAAAAGAATTTTCTATCGACAAATATTTTAAAAGTTAACGTAGAATAATTTTTCTGTTGGGCGCGCGCGCTCGCTCACCGGCGGCGGCAAGACTTTTGGTTGGCGATTAGCGGCGAGCGGTGCGTTTTCGGCCCGCGTATTGCGCGCGCTCCGACGTTTGAGTCGTCGAGCGTCGAGCGTCGAGGTCCGCGCGGCGCAGTTACAACGCCGCAAATTTCGATAGCATCGGCCCCGGCCGTGTTATCTGACGCATCGAAATTTGTGGCCAGCGATTCTCAAACGTCAGCCTGCATGTTCCTCCGCTGGTTGCACGCGATTAATCACGATACTGAGCGATGTTAGCGGTCCTGTTGCGGCAAAATGTGAACAACATTAACCATCGTTAAATCGTTTTCATGATTAAGAGCGCTTTTCACCTAAGCGAATTACGCTTTAATTAATAGCCGCGCAAGATCCTCGCCATCAATTATTCAACAAAAACGATCGCGCCGGCCAATTTTTCCAGCTCGCAATTTAACCGGTCAAATTTTCATCGGCAATTTACCGTAACGTTATTTGTCGCGCCGCGCTCGGGCCACTTTTTCGCCCGCGCCCTACTTCCCCCCCCCCCCCCCCTTCCCACCGAAATTAACGTAATTGATTGGTAAATTAGTTACACACAAAATGGAGGGAATGCCATTTTTTTTTTTTTTTTTTATTTTAACCCGATGGTTCTCAATTGGTGGACTATTTGCATAATTTTGCATAGTCTTGAATTATTCAGCATGTAATGGTACAGTTTTGGGCTCGTATGAGCGCCGCGCGGCAATATAAAAATATCAAAAAATTAATCCGATTATATTATTAGATTTCGAGGTTTGTATTTCTTAGCGAGATCAAGCCCAACGACGGCTGATGTTTATTAAATGTACATCAAATATTCCTTTTTCCAATCTTTGGAAAATATTTCATTTCCAGTATAGATCACGGATGGAGGAGTATAGCTTTGTAAATGTTGCTCAAGTAGGCGAAAAGTGTTATAAATTTGTCATTTAGAAAAACGTTAGATAAATATTTAAAAATATGGATAACGTTTCGAAAAACAATCTGTTTAATTAAGATGAATAATACAAGACCGTGTGATTTTGTTTACAATTACCAGAGGGAAGCCAGCACTGGCCCGAATCTGGTTGAGTACCATTAACCAGGCTTTGGCAAACAGATGTGAGCCAATATTGGCTCAAGCTTGGTTATCAACAAAAGTAGAAGATGATGAGATTCAAGCTGATGAAGACTTGTGCACCGAGAAAAATAAATAGCATATTTAGCAATAAATCCTGGAATACTGAACCTATACGTTCTTTGTATGTGTATCTCTTATAATTTTTGGGAATTTTTTCTATACACATTGTATAGTATTCTATGTTTATAGAACTGTATGCATTACATGTACTTAGTTTTTCCATAAATTGTTACAGTTACACCTACAGAGTACATATAGGTTCAATACCCCAGAATTTATTGATAAATATACTATTTCATTTTTCTCAGTGTGCTAGTACTGCGTTTTAAATGATTGTGTATTAATTCTGGCAGGGTATAGGTACACAAGTACACAAGTGGCGGGCTACTGGCCCAGGATGTCATGTCACGTGGCATTACTGCCACGATTCCGTCACTGCACTGAGAAATAAATATTTATCACTATTGGAAACTCTGGTTGCCAACAGTACCACCTGCGGGGAACATTTCGTACCGGGCACATAAACACATTATTCCAATTAAAATATTAAAACCTAATTCTAAATTAGTATTTCAAAAGGAATAATCTTTTTCAACGGTTAATTTCCAGTATTATTTCTGCCAAGTGGAATTAATAATGCGATGTAGCGGCTAATGATGCATTGTCAAAAATGCCGTATTCCGCGCTTAATTCTTGTTTGGCGTTACCGACGTAAACTCGGTTGACCAGTCCCGTAGTTCTTCGTTCATTGCAGATGTAATGCAATTATTAAATTGAATGCGCCAACGCAAATGAAGTTGTGGAAATAACTCGCATTGTGTACGATTCAGGAAGTTCGCTTTTAATGCGTTAGTTATGAAAATTGAAAGGTGCGTTTTGAAAAACGAGACACCGAGTCTGAAATTTTACGCCACGCCACGCCACGCCACGCCACGCTTCGTTACTGTGCTCGACTATCATAAATAGTCATTTGGAAGTGATCCTGTATTCGTTCTCCTCCCTCTCCCCCCCCAACGAATTAATATTCTACGTCATCAAGCGCTTTTTAATCGTATTAAAAAAAATTGTTTTCAATTCCCCTTATTGCTAGTGTGATCTCAACTGATCCTGATGGAATCAATTCAAATTTTTATTATTTCCTTTTCATTCGGTACTTTCATTAATTTCATCCCATTTTATTCATCTAAATTTTGTTGATTTTATGATTTGACAATAATTAACAGTGGAATATTGTAGCTTTGGACTGTAAAAACTTTTTATGGCTTCGTAGGTGCTTGGAAGATATTGACATTTTCATGTCAATGTCTTACTTAGAATAATAATAAACCATGAATTATCCTGACAAGTATTGTTTCTTCGAACATGAATGCATTATTATTTTGATTATAAGGAAATCTTTTTTCATGTAGGAAAAAAATTACGATAAAAAACTGTGCTTGAAAATTTTGAAAAACTTGGTCAAGGTTCGCATTGACACTCGTAATATATTATTTTGAAATGGCAAAATAATTATGCCAGCGCCAATGGAGCTTTTAAAGTGGCGGTAAAACAAAAGCTTCAAGTCATAATAGAATTAAATTTCACGTTTATATTATACACAGGTTGACGGTGATTTGTAAACATTGCACGCAAATGCAGATACTTTGCCATTAATTCTGCAGCGACAAATCATTCTACGCTCCAATCTAATGCTAAACAATTTTTGCAAGTATTTCAACATTGCGAAAATAAAGGGGAAAGCAACGAAAGGAGGGAGGAGGGGGAGGAGACGGAGGAGGGGAAAGAGAGAGGGAAAAAATCAGAGAGTTGGTGATAAACGCATTAATAATCCCGACAATTTCACAATTTCTTTAATTACGCTCTCGAAGCTGTGACTGACTTAATCAACTTTGACATCATACCTCTTTGCTTTTCAAACGACAGAATTCTTTTGAAAGTCGAGCTTACGAAACGTTTACCTTTAATTACGAAACTTTTTATTTCCATTACGATATCACTTAAATAACTTATGTTTTCATTTACCCTTCCAACAGTACGACGACCGTTGTATTCAAACGCACCTATATTTATTCAGCCCCTCCCACTCTTTAATATTAACATTAAGTAGCTACTAATCGATTTGGCTAGTAACTTATTTTTCCAACACTCTCATCCGCCTACTTATCCCCGCTCAAATTCGACAAAATAAATTGGGCCCCGGCAATCTTGTCCCAAATGTTGAAACGCCAAAAGCCACGCGCGGCCACAGTTGATTTTCCAAATTACACTTTATTAATTATTCGCGCAAAAGCGTTAGTTTATTCCAACCAACCAACCAACAATTGTTGGCCTAAAACGGGAGAGGGGGGGGGTGGGACTGAAGAGGGGGTGCGCGGAAAAAAATCAGCGAGGAAAGCAAAGTTGAACAATAATAATTCAGCTGCAACTCTAATCGCGTTACATAAATTTTCGCAAGAGGAAATGAAATTTTTCAATTCTGATGGTTCTCTTATAATTGTATTAGCTTTGGTACGGGCCTGAGTGAAGTCGGCAAAGTTGGGGTAACGAGATGCGGTATTGGCCCTGGGGGCGCGTGCGCACCGCGCCAACCACCCCTATTGATCCGCGTGTCCCTCTGTCTTTCACTCCACGCGCTTCTCTCTCGATTAACCCCCGAGGATGCTTTGCTCGCAAGATTCTCCCAAGATATAAGAGAGAACGAGTCATTTATTTTCCATCTTCTTTCATATTTGATCACTCTTCATTCCTCTTGCAAGTGTTAAATATTCCCCCGCCTGCACCTACCTACCTCTTTGTCCCGGCCGAACGTTGACGTTTCAATAAATACAAATTATCCGCTGTATCCAATTTTAGCCAACTTTTTAACATTCCTTTGCATTCGTATGGGTTGTTGCAAAAAAAAAAAAAGTATAGTTGTAATTACCATAGCCCACCAGCAGTTATCGATGGTATTTCCAAAGTTAACATCCAAATGTCAAAGTATGTATGAAATATAGTTTGATTAAATGTAAATATGTAATTCTTCTGTATTATACGAAATCAAAAGTTGAATAGTTGCTAAATATCTTTGGTACAAAATTATGGTACAAATTTTCTTAAGTTTGAACCTTCGAGCCCCCCGTTTTAATCGAGTACGAAATTTTTCTTTTGCGGACGAAATTAGCACAACATGAGTACGAAATTATAACATACTTTGTTTTTCATTTCCTTTTGGTGGCAGTGCTAGGTATACGGACGTAGAACAATTTTAAAAGCAAAGTTTCTTTTCGGTGTAAAGTAAAATAAGGTATGAAAAATTGCTACGTATGGTATGAATATGTTAAGTACTATAAAGTGCAGCGTTGTTATATCGTGGCATTGCGATCACAACAATTTCGCTTTAGATGGAAGCAGAAAAGACAAAATGGAGCATGATTTTCGGAAAATTAAGAAAAATATCTAAACTAACAGCAACGCTGTAGCTGTACTGAAACAAGTCCCTTCTCTCGTAACGTCAACTTACTTGCTTTTAATAATACATTTATTTTAGAAGAATTCTAAAAAAGTATCACAATAGCAACGACAACGAAAGTCGTTTCAAGGACAAATTTTTGTATACATTTTCGTAACAACATACAAGTGCAAATGTTTAACAAAACCTGCCGACGAGTAAAAGTTTTAATTAACAAAGGATAATTGCTTAATGAAATAGTGCTGAAAATCAAAAGCTTTATTTCATTTAGATTTGTTTAAGATTAAAATATTTTACGCGGTAACGTTCTTTCTAAATAGTCTTTCCGGAGAAACTTATGATTGTGTGTGTGTGTGTGTGTGTGTGTGTGTGTGTGTGTGTGTGTGTGTGTGTGTGTATATATATATATATCGGACCTATCGGAAGATCTCAATCCACTGAATACAGAACGTGACTTGATAT
The DNA here is from genome assembly GCA_022817305.1 of Leptoteleia sp. ZL-2020. NCBI lineage: Eukaryota > Metazoa > Arthropoda > Insecta > Hymenoptera > Scelionidae > Leptoteleia > Leptoteleia sp. ZL-2020. The sequence continues at coordinate 8,675 of JABFPN010006162.1, forward strand.
GAGAAATCATGTCGACAATGTAGCGATGAGAGATTTGAAAATACATCACGTTTCACACGTAAGGTCGTCAGAACCAACTATATTTATAAGTATCGCCGCTGCTCATGCGTATTTGGATGAAAAACTGGATCCTTTAGTAAGTAATGGCGGTTTTGGATGCAGCAAAATTAATGTCACCGAGTTGAAACTTTATCATGCCGTAACATAAATTTGAAGAATAATTCAAAGTTACGCGTTAAAATAATCGTTTGTTTCCTTCAAATAGTTCGGACGCTTTTGAAATTCACAAGTAAAATACATTTTTCGAGCTGGCACATTTTATTTCCAAATTATTTCTTCCACTTTTGAAATAAAGATTTATATTAAAAATTCATAGTTGAAGAATTTCTTGCCTCCCCCCCCCCCTTCATTTTAAGGAAAATTTATTTGATATTTCGAGAAAAAGTTTTATTATACTTTTTTCATGAAGTAATACAAACATAAATTAGGTATATATAATTGAAACGCAGTTAAAAACAGTGATTTTTTTCATCATATTTTTCTCAATGTAGTTGACTTTTTAAAATTATTTTCTTTTTGCAATTTAATTTCTGAATAATGTACATAATTATTTCTAGATATATACTTGATTGAAAATCCAACTTTCTATATTACTAAAAATATAAGTTTGATTTATATTTAAAGACTACTAGACTGTCAAGTGCAGAAAAAAATTTTGCAGAATCAATTTATTTAAAAAAATTTCTTATATATAGTCCTCTGGGGACAGTCGGATTATGGTGAAACGCTCGTTAGATTGGAACCTCTGGAAACCTCAAAATGAAAGGACAGATTCGAATAAGGGACTCTACACGAGAAAAAGCAGCATAGCTGTCAAATTCTCTCGCCCAATAACTAGTGATGGATAAATGATGTCCAATTGGCAGTTGCTCGGACTACCAATTTAGAAAAAAAACAACTTAAAAATAAATCGTAATTTTACGATAGCCTTGCAATCCCAGCAGATGTACGAATCTTTTCTACAATTTCATGCATTTTATGAATTTTGTTTCGAATAAGAGATGATGTAATTATAATTGCTTGTCAATCGTCTCGGCATTCATTGAATTGAAAAAGATAAGAAAACTGGATGAGGTAAGAGAGGGCAATCTATAAATAAATCAACAACATAACAAATTATCCATGAAAGTATGGTTATTGATGTGGGATAGAATTTTACACGATTCTATCGCGGTACTAAATATTCAAACACGTCATAAATGTTGATCATAAAAGCATATGAAGACAATTAACTGATTGTATTGAAATGTTGTAAACAAATTATCACTGGAGCGGCCATTCCAAATAAAACTACAATATTAAATTAGGTTAATGACAATAACCATTCAAGACATTTTTCAAACAATTACGAGTGTAATTCTTGAAATACCAAAATCAATTAACAATGAATAGAACGCTTATTAGTGCAATTCCAAAAACCAACGTATAATTGCTCCATTTTGGCTGTTTCTGAATAGCAAAAAAAGTGTTGCAATAAAAAGTACTTGAACGTTCGATAATTCGGATGCTTCATGACCAACAACAAATTACATTGATCAGTATCTTTTTTTTTCATATTTTTTCTTGCATGATTTAGTGTAAAAAAATTCCAAATTCATGATACAGTTTGCAAAACTTTCTCAAATAATTGTCAACTTTTTTTTTCTCTCTCATCAAACACAATCCCTTTAAATTGCAGGAACTCCTTTTATTATAATATTTTGTTCACGCGCATAATTGCACGTAAACAAAAGGTGCTCAACAAATTATTACACTCCAAGGAATAAACTTGCTTAATTAACTGCTTCGAATGTTCATTTTTTTAATTTTCAACAATTTGATTTAATATTTATTATATACTATATGCATTTTATAAAATATCAAGTATTTCGTTATTATAACGAATTTACACATAAAATATTGAAGTACAATATACAAAGTAGCAATATAATTATTATTCATATAATACAATAAATATTAATGTGATAATAAATTAAATACGTTTTAACAGTAATCCTCGAGCAGGAATGTTGAGACAAATAGTATAATAATCTTCATATTTTATGAAAATTAAATCTTCTTTTGTAAAGCGTGTGATTAAAGTAGAATTCAAAACAGCATATTTAACAACCATACTTGTTTCAGTGCATTCATATCGTTCAAGTGCACTCACAGGAAAACTGTTTTAAAATAAGACAAAAAATGTCTTAATATTATTCAAGAATTTTACTTCTTGCTGTCCCGAAATTACGCTCTCAAATTGGCGTAATAGTAAACAAATCATTAGGACATAAAATTAATGTTATTTCTTTGATAATTTTGTTATTCGTAAGAATCGCTTATCCAGAGTAGAGTCCATATCTGCGCCACATGTTCGTTAGATTCGCAGTCAGGTTTACATGTGCCCAGCGGGAATTTGGCCCGAAGAGGCAGGGGCAGGGGGAAGGTAAGTATTGGAAAAATTGACAATACTGCACACGGGCTTTAACGTTGAAAGGAATTTCCATGCAAGTAACAATTTTGCATGCACCATTAAAAATGTTTGTGACCCTTGGGAAGGTCAAAGTTTGCCAGGTCATCTAGTACATTATATAATGTAATAAGATTTTGAAATTATATTTAAAAAAAAAACCGTCTCGCCAACTTGATGAAATTATAAATTAAATTTCATAGCTATTTAAGAATAGGAGTACCAATTTTTTGCCATTCTTTCATCAACGCGTACAATAATATAATTACAACATAAACACTTTGCACAGACAGTGCAAGATTTTAACATTTTTTCCAACTTTCCATCTTAATTCATTTACCATACTGTAAAAGTTTTACATAAAAGCTTTTCTCTTTGTTATGAAATAAATTAATCCAATTTGATTTACGCTTGATGAAGCTGCAGCACTTTGAATTTTTGTCAGGTGTTGCATTTCCTTTACGCTGGGGTATTTTTATTTTTTTAACAAATTCAATTATGTTATACAATTAAGCAGATTTGTGAAATATATTTTACGTCATCTCGAATCCATCTACTGCTACATTCTACACTGAGAAAAATATAACAGAAAAAATTACTGTTTTTAACTGTATTTGAGCCACATGTCCGTCTTTTGATAAAAATTACCGTTTTTAAATAGGAAAAATTTCGGTTTTATCTAGAAATATGACATTTAAAACTAGTGTATTTGCTTCTAAAGAACAGTAATTTTTATTAAAAGACGGACATGTGGCTCAAATACAGTTAAAAACAGTAATTTTTTCT
>JABFPN010006163.1:0-11969 GCA_022817305.1 Leptoteleia sp. ZL-2020
GAAAAAAAAAAAAAAAAAAAAAAAAAAAAAGGAGGCACAGAAACAGGATTTGTGATACACGAAGGAATAAAATCCAATGCTGACCGGCCTTATCGTGATCCGGAGTGCATATAAAGGTAGTTCACGTCGGCGTTATCTATCCTAGAGAGGGTTTACGGCATCGCGGCAAATGCTCTCGCCAGGACTAATACGTCTGTTCTCGATTCCATTGTTCTTGCGTCGCGACGCACGACCCCGGATGCCTTCGCGAATTCGCGTCTGTTATTAAGGACGATTACCTTACACAGCACTTTTTGTTTCCCAGGTACCCGCCAGCTCAAACGACTCGCCAAAAGTGCTGTTCGTTGCTCGTCCAAATATTACCGGCACCGGTCAATTTTTCTTGATCATCGGTTACGCTACAATTTTAAAGTATACACGACGATTCGGACGAAATTACCGCGGACATTTTTTTTTTAGTACAAGACGTCTCGGAACAATTGCGCTTTTATGTCGAAATGTTTATGGATCTGAAGGGTGGCACTCATTTTTTTTTTTATTTTTAATAAAATTGTAGACAAACGATGTTTGTAAATATGCAAAGGGGTAAATTAATAAAAAAATACAAATTAATAGGATACTATTACGTGGGATTAAATAAAAAATAAAAGTTTAATGTACAATTACAAAGATGATGGGTATATTGTGATATTTATTCCTTAGAAATTCTACTTATTTACTTATTTTTTTGTTACTTTTGTCACGGTCTTTAACAATGAAAATTAATTAAGAATGAAAACACGAAAAAAATTTAGCAAGGCATGATTTCCAAAGAATAAAATTCCACAACCTCAACAATAATCTTTGCAATTTGTACCGGTATGTTTTTCCTCAGCGTAGAAACTTTTTTTTACCGCCGTATAATTTTTGTCATTTAGAACATTTTAATTACCCTTAATTATAATAAACGCGCATTTACAGCGAAACCGCAAGTAAGCCAAATAAATTTTAATTAGAGCAAATAAATAAAGGCTGACGACAGAGCATTTTAAACTGGTATGTCGATTAACAAAAAAGTTGAGCCGTTCGCGTTCTAAAAGCGCTGTTGCCTACAAGATAAACTGAGAGCGGAGATCAACGCCTGCGTGTAGATTCTGAACACAGATTGGAAGCTGTTCGGCTTTCCTTTGGAAGTAGCGGGCGCTGCAAGACTTATAAAAAAGAATTGCAATTTTTGTACCTCTAACTGTGTTTTACTACAAATACCGTGCATGTCAAACGTCAACCGTCAGAAATAGATTGATATTAGATTAAAAGTAGATTAAATCACCGCTAAATCTTCATGCCAAATGGATTGCATTGGTCACTGACTAATTTTGATACAATCTTTTCATCTTTTGATAATTATATAAAGTCATTCCTAAGATGCAATATTGTAGATTATCAAAGTTATAAGTCAACGTCACACTAAATGTGATTAACAAATTTTAAAGTCAGTTACTATTCTTGTTAAGCAGTATAAAATCAAAAATGAATTTATTTTCTCATAAAAGTATTAATAAATTGTATATTTATTTATCATAATTTTAATTTTATAAATCAGGTAAACTCAAAATACTTCGAGATACATGAAACGCGTAGAATATTAATTTGTAAATAGCAATGACAATTTGACTTATTAGTGCACTATAAATCTTGCAACTTTTTTTGTAATTCTTTAATATAATCTTCTAGGGTAGTTTACGCGTCCCATCATTTCGCAAAATAATATTAATTACGTTATTGCCCATTTATTGCGTTAATAAGCGAAATGCAAGAAAAGAAAGAAAAATATATGACATTGTGAGATGAAAATTCCCACAGCCACTACAATATAAAGGGGAAGACATTAAGAAAAAGGTGTTAAAGTTGCAGCGTTTAAAAGTTGGAAAAAGGCAATGTTTCGAACAATGAATTTCGCCCGAGCACTCCGGGGAATAAAATAATACTTCTAAACAATTTCTTTCAATGCACACTGAGAAAAAAGTTGGGATAAAAATTATTATACTAGATGTAAAGATGGGGACAAATTAAAATTCTTGTCTTATTTAAAATACATTTTAAAAAAGGTTATCAGTATTGTACAAGTTACTATGATACAGTATAATAAAAATTTTCATTTCTCTTATAACCTTTTTTAAACTGTATATTAACTAAGACAAGAAGATGTCATTTGTCCCCATTTTTACATACAGTATAATAATTTTTATCGTAACTTTTTTCTCAGTGCAAGCACGTTTAAAGTTGCCTTAATCTTTTAATTCATAAACTTTTAATACTTCTAGTTATTTTTTCTCCTCTCCCGCCTTTGGCCCGCAAACTTTATTGAATTCAACTGATAACGGTTGCGCGGGATTTCAGCAAAATATTTATCGCTATAATATAAACAATTTTAATCTGATGAAAAATCGTCGACATTTATTAAAATCGATAACACAAAAGCAAAGTCAAGTAACTCGTAAAGCTTGATCTACGAGTTCCTCAGCCGTACACCCACGAACCTTTAAATCTTGTAATTCCCTTTTATTCAAGATCTTTTCCGTACCTAAGGTACGTCGGATAATTAAGTCTGGTGGGATTATCAAGGCAATTCAACGGCATCCCAACGTGGATTCCTCGGCGGGGTATTCTACGCGCTATCCGAACCGCCGATAATATCGAGAGAAATATTCCGGGAGATCATCTTTAGGTAAAAGACCAATCTTCTGTGTCGATTATTACACAGAAGCAATTGATTATACGGAATTGCCGACGACTATCCTAACAGTTTACATACTTGCTCTGACGCGTCTTTTACATTAGTATAAATATGCCACATTGTCTTATAAACTTTCATTTAATTACTTTAATTTATATCCCAATCTCAATATCCAACCTTTATCCATAAATAATTGACAAAAAATGTTACTTGAATCTTTCCTTACGCACTTTTATTAAAAAAAAAACGACTTCCTGTAAATTCCGTGGGATTAAAAATACTACTAAAATTTAATAAGATTTTTTATTAAAAAATTAAAAAGAAACGTATTACTATGTACTTGAATAAATAAATATTTATATTTCCTATTGATTGATACAATTAAGATAAGATAGTAATTTATTTACAGAAATTCTTCCCTCAGTTCACATATTTACACATATATATATTTTCTTTTACGAAATTATTAATAAATTTGCTTTTTAATTTACGTTTAATCTTGGATCATCGATCAAAATCGTACTTGATATCAAAATAATTTCGTTATAATTTTCTGAAGCAACGTCCGCTGTTGCAAATAATAAAAAGGTTTTAATTTAATAAAAAAAAAAAAAAAAAAAAAATTTTACCGCCAGGATTTACGCCACTTAATACTAAGTTACTCGTATGATCGACATTAAAGGCAACGTCGCGTAAGTCTTGGTTAATCCTGTAATACGGATAACTTCGTCATATGTGTAATCTCGTGCTAATGTTCGAAGGCTTTCATCAAACTATTGTGGCAAAAGATCATGACGCTATTTTCAGTTAATACCGAATATCTTTTTTATGCTAATATCACGGTAATAAACGTAACTAAATAACACCTTTGCGATAAATGATCGCAAAACGCAACGGCCGCTACCTTATTAACTTTTCCGACGTAACACTTGTAAAATTTACCGTTGCGTTATGCAAAAATGTTGATAATTGAAATTCGTATATATTTAATTAAATGAATTAAAAAGTTTTTCACATGCTGCCTTTATTAAAGTAACCTTGTATTATCTTTTCATAAGATTCATGTAATTTTCTATGAATACCAGAAAAACATGAGCTTCATTTGTTAAAGGATCTGGAATTGATAAATAATTCATGGCGTATCATACAACAACGTGCTTAGATGCTTGCAATTGAACGCAAAAATGTGACCAGTTCAGTGGAATGGTGTACATTTGTTCTTTAACTTTTAGTACAAATTCCATGTAAACGTCTATATCAAGTCATATGATTGTTATGCATTGTAGATATCCTCGAATGCTAACTTTAAGATTTATATATATATATATATATATATATATACATATTTGGTACTTTAGACTCGTTTATACAATTTCTAATAATGTCTTTGCGTCCACTGTTGAATAAACTATCCTTTACGTGTGCCAAATATAAAGCAAAAGCATATATGGGGGTTACAATAAATTTGAATACGAATACAATGTTTGAATTCCAAAATAAATACAAGAAATAAAATAAACATTACCGAATTGTGCGTGTGTAATATTCCGCAAATAATATTTGTTTACTTACAAAGACAACAAAATATTATAAATTATTATTTTTTCCACTGACTGAAAGGTGATATTTTTGTCATATTTAATTCAGTAAAACTGAACATTGCTCTTATGTTTATCACATTTACTATTACAAATAGTAATACTTATTACTTTTCGGAATTATATTTCTAAATTACTTATTTAAAATTATTATAAAATGTTTTAAATTTTTATATTTCTCTTTTTCTCAATGTAATGTAATGAAATTCGATCTATTTTATTTTATTTTTTCCTTTTATACTGTAATAATTAAGATATAACAATTTTTGCTCGTTAAAATTAATTAATATTCGAAGCAAAAAAAAACATTGACAAGCCGGAATGAATTGAATTATTTATTGAACTTCGTGGGAATAAATAGTATGTCAGGAGAAAAAAAGTAAAGAAGTTGGTAGATAAATTAATTTAACGGTGATTTCTTTTTAATTTACTAGAATAACAGAGGAAGTAACACAGGAACCAAATAGAACAATTCGCAAGATTTCTACGATTCTTGAAATAATTATTGAACACAGTTTTTAATGAACCGGATACAGGAAAATAATTAACTGAATAGTACGCAGAAAAAAAAGGACTTAATATCCGGTATATCCTTGGAATAATAAACATTCCGTCTTAATATCCGTCACGAACTTTCAATTATATCAATATACTTTGTTCTATTTGCAAATAATCTAATGATCAATTGGGTTTAAACATTTTAAAATAAGTTAATGTTCACTATTTGTAGCAAATTACAGTTAGCATAACGAGGCAGTAAACGATCTTTGATGTTACAGAAATGTTGAATATATAAACGTGATCGATCATGTAGTGAGGAACAAAAAATTTAGTAGTTACAATAACTAACGATGGCTAGTTGGAAAATTGAAGATTGGTTGCAGTATCTACGCGGAGGGAAAAGATGTAATAAAAATGATTAACATGTGAGTAAAGTGGACATATACTTAAAGAAATTAAAACAAATATTGTAAGTTAGCAGAGCGTATTAGTTTATTGACAATTATTATTTTTAAACGGATAATGGTTATCAACATGCTGATATACAATTTACTAACTTGAGATTGCATTTTTTAAATTTTGTTAATTTTGTTGAGTATGTATCCACTTTATTAACATGTTAGCACTTTTTATTACATCTTTTCTCTTTATAAAAAAAATATAATATTAATTTAATTTATTATTATTCGTTCCATATAATTACTGATATTGTTAGCAATAATAAAATGCATGTTCTTCAATCTGCGGTAATTTTGAATTTTTTTAACTGGTGTCACATTTCATTACATGAATATTTTAAACTTACAACGCACGAGACTACTGTTTCACTTAGTGATTCGGTTACAAATACATTGCGTTTAATATACCGACGTTTCCCATGAAATTATATAAAATACTCAACATAACCGATTGTATTTAATTAAATTGATAACGCCTTTAGATATTACTATAGACAAAACATTTCTATCTATAATTGTTTATTAATGAAACCTCTAACCATAACTGAAAATAAAAAAAAAAAAAATAAGGAAATCTTGAAAAATTCTTTGAAATGAAATCATATATGAAAACAAAATGCTTCATCTGTTATAATGACCGATTCCATGCAACATTTTATGGATAACAAACATTTTTATTTCTAAACACGGTGTTCATTAACAGAAGATCATTATTATACTGAATAACTTCCGAGAATGTGATTAGAAAGTAATCTTTCTTAGTGTTGTAACAACATTCGTTTGTACGTAAACAAGCTTAAGGAAGAAAATAAAACTGATTGTTATCGTAACTGTTCATCAAGAAAACAACGCTTCACGGACAATAAAATATAATAGAAGAGGATAAATTTGTGAGGAGGCAAAACTTGTTAACTTTTAATCAAGATTTCTTTTTTCATCGGCCGAACAGTAAAACAAACCTTTCAAAGCTTCGTAATTTATATCACGTCTTACATGGACTTTAGTAACTGTTTTATTACAAAAATACGTTTAATAAAAAAATATGTTTTCAAATAAAAATCGTTAAACATTCGCGAACATTCTTTTATTACCGTTCACTTAATATAAATTCGAATTGAATCAATGAATAAGCTCGGTTAAAACTTTACAAGGAGCATACAAGAAGCATAGTAATCTTTTTGTGATCTTATGGACATTTGCCAAGCTCTAAACCGTCACGTATATTAAGTTGATGCAGTGGAAAATCTTTATGCTGCAGAAAGTTTCAGTTTTTTGCGCTTTAAATTATAAGAAAGAAGATATTTATTTGAAGAACAAGACCTTTTTTGTACTTAATTTGACCATTTCCGGTATCAAAGCTTGGACAAAGCGTGGGAGAATCATAAAAGCAAAAAATGTTTAACTATAAATCAAACTAGATTAACATTAATTGATAATTACTATTAGATAACAATAATTTATTTTAATATTGTTTGTTTTTACCATTTTTATATATATATGTATTATATAATAATAAATCCTAAAGATAAGAAAAACTTCATATGTAGCTTCAAACATAAATTAATTGCACTCTTATTCAAGATATATAATATGTATTTTCAATACGTTTTAATAACATTTTCATAATTAAGTGGTAAGTTAAAGGAAATTTTGTTCTTGCAATATATAATTTAAAGTTTATATTTTTGAATTATTTCATTTGTGTTAAATATTTTGATTTGTTTTACTACTGCAGGACAATGAGACAATCAAAAGGACAATTTTATGTGCGTTTATGTCGCATAATTTCATGAAATAATTATATTATTAATTACAGTTATTAGATAAAGCATCGTGTTTGTTAATTGCTTGTGTTTATTAACAATTTCTCTAAGATCAATTTCTGTATTACTATTAAAATACTTTATTTATCAATTTGCATTCAAATACTTTATTTATAGTCAGTATAATTTCGTATAATTTAAGATTATTATAATATTTATTCATACCATACATAAACTCAACTTTCTTATGTGACATGATATTACGAAGTAAACTTTTTATTGATATACTTCCTATATACGTGTATTTTATAACGGGACTGCAGGGACATTACATGGCACGCTAAAAATATTATTAACATATGCAAATCTACATTAGGTTCTTATTTGAGAGTCAAACAAACATTATCTTCTTTCATAGAATAATATTTAGTAGCATTTTGTAATTAATACTTAATTTAATATTTTCTGTAATATGCATTTTTGATTATTTTTTTTTTTTAAATCGTCCTATATTTTAGTTATATAATTTATTATACTATATTTATTATTCAATAATTTGAGATTCACGTTCACATTTACAACGATTGTTAAAGTTTCCTACGTAAGTATAATTGAAATATTATGAAATGTATACGCGTTATAAGTATAATTCAAATATACTCAACTAAAAACTTTAAGTCCGTACTATGTAAAAAAAAATAAATTATAACAGATTCAAACCATTATTACTTAACTGTATTAATAGAGGATATATGATATAAAATTCAGAAAATATCATTACTATATTTATAAAAATACTATAAATTTAGAGAAATTTCAACCCCTCAATCATTTCAATGCAATTTATCAGTAATCAAAATTATTAAATTTATTTGTATTTAAAGCTTCCCTCGATGTCACAGACTTCAAAATCCTATCACCAGTCTTAAAATCAGCAATTCTATTTGCTGACAAAAAAATAAAAGATGACTCCAAAATCAATTCCCCCAATTGCTAAATTCTATAAAAAAAAATAAACATTACTTCTTCCTTAGAAGAATATAAATCACAATTGAAACATCCATCTCCAATTACATATCCTCAACATATTCACAATGCGTTAAACTTAGAACCAACGATCATCGACGATCCATTAAAAGACGATTCGTTATCGAACAACAATGTCAAACATTCATGGCTACCATTATAAATATCATTTCCCAGTAACGGCGTAAAAGGAATCCGTCATTTAAAAAGAATTTACTGCACAGTCCATATCCAAGTGCGCGTGAAATCTGTCAAACAACTTCACTTATCAGACACGTCGTCCACTGGCCAGAGTCGCGTAAATTGCACCAAAAACACACGCGTGACACAAGGCGAAATGCGCGAAACCGAAAAAGCGGGAGGCGAATATCGTGCGGGCAAAAAAGACGCGATGGGTGGGAGAGAATGCGAGTTTTTGGGACGTCGCGAGGTGCACGGCGACGAGCAGAAATGAATACTGACTGGCACTGGAAATGTCGAAGATTGCCCCAAGAGCAAGGGGAGGGAAGGCCTTGGGGCCCGACGCGTAAACGCGTCTCGGTGGGCCCCGACGCCCTTGTATCGGGCCCCGCCGTTTCCCTTCCCCAACACCCCACCACCGCCACTCGATAAGAGCGATGCCACGGCTTTGCCTCCCCGCCACGCGGTGCCACTCGATATATATATATTTATATTCGTTTCTAATACGCGCCGATGCTTTCCGTCTCTCGTCTTGCCTTCGGGGTAGGTGCGCGTGTTTTTGTTCGCGATAACCGAGCCGGGCCCGTTCGGGCTGTTTGTTGTAAAATCCTTCCCCCCCCCTCCCTCCCTCCCAGCCCCCCTCGGCCTATCGTATGACACGTTCTCCCGAGGCCTGACGCGAATTCCGAGACCCCTTGCGGTTTGACTTCGCATGCTCTACATATATCTCGGAGTTGATTTTTGCGCGTCGTTTTGTTGCGCTCGAGTCCGTTTTAATGCCAGGCAGAAAAATCGTAATTGAAACCACAAATCGCGCGGAAAAGAAAATTCAATCGAGAGGCGATTGTGCAGATAAAGACGTGCAATGTTCGCGGTGGAGTTGCCTTTTGTTTTGTATTCGCTTTCCTTTTATTTCTTTCCACTTTTTTTTTTCCTTTCCTTTCTTTTTTTTTTTTTTTTTTACTCGGTCGGTTGGCAGGAAAGTAAGATTAATAAACGATCGTTTTATGGGAACCATTTGGAACAATATTTTATCCGACGGAACATTTAATTAGGAAATTTTTACATTTACGACTCGCGGTACGTAAGCTCGCTTTTGCCGTTGGACGGGTGGAAGATAAATTTTGATCATTTTAAGATGATATATTGTCTTCTATTTCTACCGTTGTTATTTATTATTGATTTAATTAAAGCTGAACGTGATATTATAATAATTGTTCTGATACATTTATTTTTACTTTGTTTGATTAATCGAAGTGTTAATTTTTCTTTTTTTTGGTTGATAATCGTTATTTTAAAATTTGATTCTACTAATGATTTCATATCTTGTTTGTGTAGTATTTTAATGATAACAAATCATTTTCAAAAATGGTCACAGTTTGTATTTTTGAAATTATAATTTTTTTCATTATTTTACTAAATTACTTTTAATGCATTTAACTGTAAAACTGTATAAAGCATAATGCAATTTGTGTTCGTTGTTTGCAATTTCAGTGTCCCACGCGTAATTTGGTGTGTGAGCATAATTAATCATCGACCTGGTTTTGAAAAGCAGAAAGTTATTGCAACCTGATCAACATGTAATTAGAATTGTTACACTTTTTTTCAACTGATTTCCTGACCTGGAATTATTATGGTCATGCTTTAATCCTGAATGGTGACTTTATGATTGCAACTCCACATTAGGAAATTGAAAACAAACTTTTTATCGAACTTTAATCAATCAAACTTGAACTTGAAATTAATTTCTAATCAATTTGATACATTAACAATTTTTTCCTTCATTTTCATATTGTCACACATTACTCCGAGTATAAGAAAAGATTTCTTGTATATATTAATTACATGTTATAATTATAATCAGTACAATACGTTAGCATAATTGAAATTTAATACATGCCGTAAAGTACTTCTAATAGTCGTATATTAACCACGCACAATATAAGGAAGATATCTTAAAGTGAGCCTTGCAAGCGATTTTCGCTTAGAATGAGATCATTAACCCCCATTAACCTGTTAAGAACCTGACAGCTCTCCTGTTAGAGATACAAATTCAACATCCTGATACCCATGATAATATTCACGATATTGGATGCTTTCTCATTCTGGATACTTAAAGGGTTAAGCCGGTTCCGTTCATACCCGAGATTGAGGTCAATTACTGACCTAAAGACACTAGGAAGTTTACAGAAAGAGTTATGCCTTGATTAAAATTTCTAATTCAGTCTTGTCTGGAAGCTAATCAGTTTTCCTTTTAATCATAGTTTTTGGACGAAGCAGGTGCTTCATTTTCAATCTTCACAAGTTAACAATCGTTACTGATATTAGTGTCATTTATTTTGTGATTTTATAGGGCGCAAAAATTGATTATTAAATACTCTATACTTTAACAAAGAATTATCTTTGAATTAAGAGAATTTTCGTTTACAATTATTATTCGTAAAATTCAACACTGAGAACCTGATTGGTTGTATATATAAATAGTAATAGATATTTATCTAGTTAGAAAATACATATAAAAAAAAGGTTGTATTTATCAAGCTAGATTAATCAAAAAGTAAAAGTCCTGATTATCAGATTTCTGGATCCCTAAGGATTGGTTGTTTTTATCCTTAACTATAATAACTATAATAAACAGAATATAATAAACTGATCAATCCAGCTCAAATAACCAGGAATTCATCATTTCCAGAATTTTTGAAACAACTAAAAATTTTAGTTTAGACTAAATGTCATATTACTGAACTAGTAACTGTCATTAAATGTTCTTTTTACTGAAGTTTAATTAAATTTTTCTGTCTTGAAGTAACATTTTTTAAGCTATATAATGCTGTTATCATCATTATCATCAGTATTTATGAGATAATGCTCTTGTCACGTATACTTAATTCACTTAATATAATTTCAGTGCACGACAGAGATTAATACTGAATTTTTTAGCACAGTTATAATTAAATTCAGTTAAACTTTATTACCACTAAAATTGTTATTACCCTTAAAATTTTAATTACACATAGCAATGGTTAATATTCAATTTTGAAAATCATAATACTAATAATATTGCGCGATTAATTTAAATTCCACGACACACGCGAAGCATTTCTTAACTAAAGAGTCCATTTACGATTGCACTTTATTCTAAAACCTGTCTTTTGCTTCATTGATGATAAAGTACACGTTTGCAAAGAAAGAAAGAAGCTCGAATCGACTTAGAAACATTTTTTCGATTCCGCTTTCTGAAAATTTTATTGCTACTTTATTTACGCCATTACCGAAGCAAGCGAAAATTGTTTCTGAGACAATTTTAAAGGAATAGTATATGAACTCGAAATATCTATTCTTTAAAATACTATATATTCTATTTTTTATTTCATGAATTTATTTCTAAATTATGATCTTCAGGTGTAACGATAATAATCAAAAGAAAATAAATCAAAGTTTTCGACTTTCGATCCAGTTAAGATGATCATAAAAAAATTAATAAACTAGTACCATAGAAATTGAATAATCTTATTTTAATAAACCTAATATCATCATCAGTCATGCTCCAGTTTAAAACAGCAACATCATATTTTATCTATCGATTCATATATATATATACACTCTTAAAAAAATCATTTCAAATTCACAGGAATCGTTTCAAAATAAAATGATATTCTGGTTAAAATAACGAGAAGAGGATTTCGTGTGAAAATAAGAGGAATTTCTTGTTACGAATGTATATTTA